>CM030861.1:500000-502500 GCA_018105865.1 Metaphire vulgaris | reverse complement strand
AATACAGGATGAAGAAAGGAGGAAGAAAGGAGGAAGAGACAGCAAGGAACGACGAAAGACGCTAACGAATGAATAAACGAAAGGAGAAGGTGGAGGAGGAGGAGGAGGAGGAGGAGGAGAAGGAGAAGGAGGAGGGGGAGGAGGAGGAGGAGGAGGAGGAGGAGGAGGAGGAGGAGGAGGAGGAGGAGATAGCTTTTGCGAGCAGTTTTAAAGTCCTGACCGAGTATTGGAGGAGTTGACGTCAGTCTGAATTAGTGGTTTACGAATGGACATCTCGTTTTCTGTTAGGGGCACCGGTGGTCGGTCGGTCGGTCGGTGGCTGGGCGCTGTCGTCTGCTTGAAAAGGCGGGAAAGTTATTGCCTCTGCACCAGACGACCTCCGTTCCTCATAACATGAACGCAACAGACAAAAGGATCGGCTGGAAGGCGACCAGAATGCTTTGGCGCCAACGATAAAGACTCGTTTCCATAAAGACCTCGAAGTAAGACGACCGAATGCGTCCACCATTACGATTTACCCGTCCGTCCATCCGTCCGTCTGTCCGTCCATCCGTCCGTCTGTCCGTCCTTCCGTCTGTCCATCCATCTCTGTCTGTCCATCCGTCTGTCTGTCTGTCCGTCTGTCTGTCCATCCGTCTGTCTGTCCATCCGTCTGTCCGTCTGTCCATCCGTCTGTCCGCCCGTCCGTTTGTTCTTCCGTCTGTCCGTCTGTCCTTCCGTCTGTCTGTCCGTCCGTCCGTCCGTTTGTCCGTCTGTCCGTCTGTTTGTCTGTCCGTCTGTTTGTCTGGCGTTGTTGTTAATTGACGGAAAAGCAACGCCTTGAAACTATCGACCGACCAAAGAACAAGGAACGGCAATTACTGATCTCCGTCTCAGCGCCGTTCAACGACGCCTTCAGATGAAAAGCGAAACGGACACACGTCGACCCCCCCCGCTGCCCCCACTCCCCCACCCCCTCAACGCGAAATCCCGGCGGCGCCTTCCGACCGACAGTCGTGTGCGTCGTGTGAACGGAGCAGCACTTGGGCGACCGCGGGGCGAGAGAAACACTCCGTCGCCCCCCTCTTCCTCCTCCTCCTCTTCCTCCTCTTCCTCTTCTTCCTCCTCTCCGCCTCCTCTTCCACTCTCCACCCCATCCATCCCGTCAACGAACCCTGCGCACAGCGACACTAGAATTTCTCAATCAATTGTCTTCACCTATTGGCACGCTTACTCCTCCCCCGCATTTGGCCGTCGGTCGTCATCGGTGGGGGCGGGGGCGAATGGGAGATGTGGGAGGTGTGAAGGAGTGGGGGAGGACGGGATCCGGAAGTCTAGGGGTGGTGGGAGAGGGTGGGTGGGTGGAGGCGTGAAAGCGCCCGTTGGGCATTTAGCTTCGATGACTATCTGGTGTTTGGATTCGTCGCCAAAATTCCATTCAAACAATTCGATCGAAACGGAGTGAATGCTCTCTTGACGCTTCCATAGACTCCAGTCTGTCTGTCTCTCTGTCTGTCTCTGTATCTCTGTCTCTCTATCTCTCTGACTCTGTCTGTCTTTGTCTGTCCGTCTTTCTGTCTCTCTCTTTTTCTCTCTGTCATTTAGCCTGTATCAGAGCTGCGTAGCGCTATAAATCAAAATCAGGAATAATAGGACAGAAGGAATATGAGGAAGAATAAGAAGAAAGAGAAGGATAAGGAGGCGATGAAAGGGAAGATGAAATAGGGAAAAGGAGGAGATGGAAGAGGAGGAGGAGAAATAGGAGAGAGGGGACTGGCAGCAGGGAGCAGGGATGCTGCATGAAGTAGGAGAGGAGACTTTCAAATACAAGAACTAGGAAGAAGAATGCTGATGGCGGCAACAACTCTGATGGTGATGATGGTGATGGTGATGATGAATAGCTCGGAGAGCTGACAGAAGAAAGCCTCAGATGTGCTGAATGCAAATTGGCTCAATCAATTTCGACATTCAAAGACGAAACTATTCATAAGAGAAACTCATAAGAGAAATGAGAGAGAGAGAGAGAGAGAGAGAGAGAGAGAGAGAGAGAGAGAGAGAGAGAGAGAGAGAGAGAGAGAGAGAGATGAAAGACAAAGAGAATCAGGGCAGAAGCTGAGGTAAGATGCTGAGTTAATCTCTCTGCAGCGTATTTTTTGTTGCTTGTTAGCATTGCGTATAATGATTTGAAAATAGGACTCTCTCTCTTTCTGTCTCTTTCTCTCTGTCTCTTTCTCTCTGTCTCTTTCTCTCTGTCTGTCTCTTTCTCTCTCTCTCTGTCTCTCTCTCTGCCTCTGTCTCTGTCTCTTTCTCTCTCTCTGTCTGTCTCTGTCTGTCTCTCTCTCTCTCTCTCTCTGTCTATCTCTGTCTGTCTGTCTCTCTGTCTGTCTGTCTCTCTCTCTCTCTCTCTCTCTCTCTTCGATATTATTGGCACTACGCATTTGTCTTCAAACAGGATGTGATGCTTTTATTGTCGACTTGAAAGTGGAATTAATTTTAGATTTTCATTTATTTTCTATTTAAT
>CM030861.1:387500-495000 GCA_018105865.1 Metaphire vulgaris | reverse complement strand
TCCTTCACGGATGACTGATCACCATCGGATGCCGAGAAACCACAGGACCGTAAACGACGGGCAGAGCACAGCGCTAAGCCTCGGCAGCAGCAGCAGCAGCAGCAGCAGCAGCAGCTGAGGTGTCGGTGCAGTGGTAGTCACTGACGTCATCGAATCCCAAAAGGACCGTCGTCGGTGCAGAGACAGGATGTCATGACCAACTTGGTCGGGTCGTGGTCTGTTCGGGTCAGAGGTCAACGAAAGAAGAGACTGTCGGAGACTCTGCGCTGTCAGAAAATCAATTAGTTGAGGAACTTCAGCGACCATCGAAGTCACGACAACGACAACGATGATGATGATGACTACAACAGAGATAAAGACGACGACGACAAATGGCAACATCATCTAAGATCATTGATGATGATGATGATGATGATGATGATGATGATGATGATGATGATGATGACAACGATGATGATGATGATGATGATGATGATGATGATGATGATGATGATGATGACGACGATGATGATGATGATGATGATGATGATGATGAGAGGAGGAGGAGGAGGAGGACGATGATGAGGATGTGATAATGGCGATTTAAACATCTGAGAATTTGATTTGGCGGAGTCTTCGTCTTTTGTGTATTCAGAAGACATTTTTGGTTTTATTTAAGATTTTTAAAAAACTCATCATTTAAGAAAGGAACGGAAAAGCGATAGAGAGGAAGATGAGAGGCAGACGGGGATGGAGATGGGGTGGGGAGGGGAGGGAGAGGGTGGTGGAGGGCAAACGACATCCGATTCAAGCGATGAAGACGAAGATAATCCATTCAAGAACCGAACAAGAAAACGACATCGAACGTCAATCAGTCGATCAAATATTCCGTTATTCAATAGATTAATCCCATTTATTACCAGCTGTCTCTGTCTCTGTCTCTCTCTCTGTCTCTCTGTCTCTGTCTCTGCCTCTGCCTCTGTCTCAGTCAGTCAGTCAGTCAGTCAGTCAGTCAGTCAGTCAGTCAGTCAGTCAGTCAGTCAGTCTGTCTGTCTGTCTGTCTGTCTGTCTGTCTGTCTGTCTGTCTGTCTGTCTGTCTGTCTGTCTGTCTGTCTGTCTGTCAGTCTGTCTGTCAGTCAGTCTGTCTGTCTGTCTGTCTGTCTGTCTGTCTGTCTGTCTGTCTGTCTGTCTGTCTGACAGAGACACGAAGACAGAGAGAGACAGAGAGAGCTCTGTCTCTCTCTGTCTTCGTGTCTCTGTCTCTCTGTTCTTCTCGTATTCTTTTGGCTTCCGTTTGTTAGATATGATGCCTTCTTCAAATACGATCGCCTCAGTTTCGCTGTATATGATCTTAATGGTGTTTTTATTGGATCGTCAACTTCGTTGTGCTCTCTTCCGAAGCTTAAGATTAACATTAATTTTATTCGTCGCAGAAGAATAGTAATTATGATTCTTCGCATAGTTAAGTCTTTGTCAGTTCAGCACCTGCAGACAGTTTGACTGGTCACTCAGACTGACTCAAGGCCACAGTTCGTCTTACAAGTAGATGAGTTCGTAAGTTCTTACGAGAGAATCTTAGTCAGTGAATAATGAATTCCTGTCATCGTCAATTTTCATAGAGGTGTAAAATGTTTGTTTGAGTCCCGTCCAATTATCCACAGCGAGGGAATTCAACGCCTGGTTCGCGCCGTGGTGTCTCTGACAGTCTTGGAGGGATCAGGTCCACAGAAAAAATGTGACAGTAAAAGATTTACTAATTACAATTGATCTTCACAGACCGTTTCCTCGTGCACTTGGTTTCGGGAAGTCTATTTGGTCGATGCAAATGACCAACCAGCTGATGTTCTTTCGACCATTTTAAGATCTTAGAACTAATGCATAATTCTGCTTATGGGTTGTTTTTCCATTCTTGAAAGAACACGCGGAGAAAAGGTTATCTATGAGCAGCAGAATTCCAGTATCCAAACCTCATTAGATTCCCATTGCTCAGTGCCGCATTTAGACATGGGCGACATGTGCGGCCGCACAGGGGCCCCCACCAAAAAGGGCCCCCACCAATGGGAAAAAAATTTTTTTTTTGGACTTGCATTTTTATAGCGCTCACAATCACAATACAATACACTGTGACTGAGTAACAAAGTGCAAGTCGAAAGTCTCGAAACTGTGAAAGTCAAGTCTTTTTCAGCGTTTTTCAGTTAGTTATATCAGCGAAACTTTTCGTGCTTTCTTCTTCGCAAACTCAGTCAGAAGGTCTTGGAAGTTTATCTCACGCAGAATGTCTGACTCTATACTCATGAGAGCTAGGTGAGACAACCGATCATTTGACATCGATGTTCGAAGTCGGTTTTTTATGAGCTTCATTTTGGAGAAGGAACGCTCTGCACTGCAGTTGCTCACCATAAGCACCAGGTATATGCGAAGTGCTATTTCAACATTCGGAAATGATCTCTCAACTCGTTTCTGCAGGATCAACTGATACATAAATTGTTCATGAGAAACATCAGCAGACAGTGCATGTTGCTCATCCTTGAACACATCAACGAACGCGGCAAATTGCACAAGCTCATTTCGAGACATGAATCGAGGTCATCTTTGTAAGCCTCAACGAGATTCGATGCTGCTGCCAGTATCTCGTCCGCAGAAAGCACATCAAGTTTGCGTAAGAAGTAGAACCTGCACGAAAGAAGCTCATACGCACGAAGCCGTTGCTCCAAGTTCATGCTGAACTGATCGATAACTGGTAGAAAGTTTTCTATGCGAAAAATATCAGACTTGGAACGTATAACCTGCGGCTGGCTAAGCTGAGGGTGATCGGGTGGATCCAGGCGTACGTTGCGGCGTCGTTCTCTTTTGTTAACATATTCTGTTTGGCCAGACTTCACCATGCCCTCACCCTCATATTCTTTAAAGCATTCTCTCTTCGACTCTACAAACGTCTTCAAAGATTGCAGCGCTGCAACAGCCGAGTTCAGATCCATATGGGGTCCTGCAAAATCTTGCTTGTGGCATTGACTCTCTCAAGAATATCGTGCCAGAAGACAGTGTATATGCCCATCTCAAGCTGGCACAAGCGATTTGACAGTCCAACAGCCTTGCAACGTACATCAGCTAGTTCATCACTATCGGCCGCAATGTGGTCAAGGGCTTCAATAAACTCAGCATAACCAAGTGACAACGATTTCGTAGCATCAGCTCTACAAGACCATCGAGTGGTGTTGATGCGTTTTGGAACAACAGGTGAAAATCGCTTTAGAACTTCATAGCGATGTGTTGATGCTGTGAAAAAACGTAGATGTCCTCAAGTACATTGAAGTATTCCACAGCAGCAGAACTACATTCCGCAGCCGCTCGTGCTACCAAATTGAGTGAATGACCTGCAAGCAAAACACAACTGTCAGTAAAAGTATTATCACATTTTCGAGTCTCTCCCGACATTCTCAATATCAATACTCAAATTCTTAGAGACTGTAAGTTACAGTGAACCAATTTAAAGTGTTATTTATATTGTGGGCCTGTGGTTGGTTGGCAGTTTGCATCACCGATCACCTGCTAGGAAGTGCTACAATAAAAGTTTTTATATAAGCTGAGCTGTTACTAATTGATTATTTAAGTGCCTGTAAGTTGTAGTATGTTAATTTGTCTCGTTGGTTTAGGAACTTTAGGTTATATACTAATTCGTTCAGCAGTGTAATCTTACAACGTATAATACCGTCTGCCTTATATAGGCAAGTTAAAGGCAACGCCGCAAGGGGGTCAAGCGCAAGACTAGACTACTTAGTTCACGAATAGAATACAAGCTAATCTAAACAGGATTTTGAAAACTGTACAACTTTTCTACCTGCACATGGAATCCATGCGGCAAGGCTGTTTTGGGATGTCACTTTTGCTTGCAATCCATTATATCTTCCACTCATAGCAGATGCGTTGTCAAAAGACTGGCCTCGACAGAGTGACATATCAATAGCATGCTCATTGAGGAATTTCACCAAGCCGTCAAACATCTCTTGCGCCTTGTGGCCTTGGTTTGGCATGAACTTTACAAATCGTTCAACTGGATTTGTTTTCTCCGTGTATCGAAATACTAATGTGAGCTGATCAATGTGTCCTTCATCTGGAGTTGAATCTAGTGAGATTGAGTAGTATCTCGATTTTTTGATCCGTGACATTATTTCAAGCAACACACGCCTTCCCATGACTTCCACGAATTCTTCACAGATTGTTGATGACAAATAGTTGACATGCCCACTTCCGCGATTGGCATGCTTCTGCATGTGTTGCTTTAGAAATTCGTCGTATTCTGCTATGAGCTCCAATATGCCGAGATAATTACCATTTCTTGGTGATCCAATCGTCTCATTTTCTCCTCGTAGTGCCAGACCGCGTTCACAGACGAACGTTATGACAGTGATTACTCTTTGCAGCACGTCCTTCCAGTAATTTTCCACCTCTACCAGCTGCCTTGTTAATTTACAGTCTATTACGCCTACTTCTTTGGCTCGGCGGGCAAGTCCTATCACTGCTTCAATATGATCCTTGGACCTTTCATGCTCAGCAAGTCGAGTACTTGCATGTCTCCAATCACAATATCCATCACGAGTGAGCTGATTGGGGAACGAACTCATGAGTCGACAGGGCAGGCAGTACAATTTACCGTGAGCTGGTGAAAAACATAACCAGGAGCGTTTGACTATCTCGCCATTTCTGTTTCTTCTTTCAAACATGTTCAGTGAACACTTGCGGTATGACTTCTTTTCACCAGTTGTTTCTGTTTGCACTGCTGAGCATTGTTCAAATAACACTTCATCACAATTTTGCAGTTGTTCAATTCCATTTCTTATCCAATACTCAGTAATCTCTTTGTCTACTAGTGGAGGCCACATTCCAATATCATTAACGTGACCACCAGTGACAGCAGTACGTGAATAAGACTGGTCGTGTGTGGGTGAATTTTCGATGTGCAGATGTTGACAATTGTTCCGATTCTGAACGCTTTCTTCACCCTCAGAATGTACGGGTTCGCTTTGCAACTGGCTCAACTCGGACTGACTGTTGTCGAAGTCCCAGTCGAATTCATCATCGATCACTGGTTCATTAGGAACTGAAACAGCTGGCAATACTTGACTTGCTTCAGAAACACTGATGAAATCCGTCATTCGACGTGTCTTAGCAAGCAATAAGGCATCTTTATCTTTTTGCTGTTTTGCTCTTTTTCTTTTATCTGCTCCAGTCTCATAAATCCGTTGACCTTTATGGCGATCACTAATTCGGTCCGCCATTCTGTTTTTTCTACCAACAAAACATCATTAAAACAATTAATTTAATTTAAAAATTTAAAAATTACAATATGAAGTTTTAAGCCAAACTGTAATTGAAATTATGGAATCACGCAATCCATTACACAATTTAATTGGCCTACGCGTAAGCCAATTAGAATTAAACCCACCGAAAGTAAAATTATTCGAAGATTCGGCGATCTGCCCTTCGGACCCTTCCTTTGACCCAACACGGGGCTTGTGTGGAGGACGAGTCTAAGTTCTAACGCTGCGGGGAGGGGAGCGTCTAACGCGGTTACTCGGGAGGGGGAAGGGGAGGAGGGGGAGGGGAGGGAGGGGAGTGGAGGGAGGGCCTCCACCACTGCACTGCACATGGGCCTCCACATGGGTAAATCCGGCCCTGCCATTGCTTGTTAGAGAAAGTTTGACGATTATGCGCTAAACAGGTGGTTCTTAATCTGTTTGCGATTATGTACCCTTGAAACAAGTACAACAGAACGAAGTAGGCCCCATATCAGCCTATAACCTTAACTGAGAACAAAAGTGTATGCTCCGTAATATACCGAACAAGTTATAAACTGGAAGAAACATCTGTCGCAGACTGCGCAGAAGCCAGAAAGTGTGATGTTCCTTTTGAATTTCTAAATTATTACAAACATTTCTACAATATTTATACACTGTCCAGAGTATAATTTGAAGCAAACGCCTTCCAAACAGACTTTATTTCCAGATCATTCTGCGTACCCCTACAAAGTCCTTCAAGTACCCCCCCCCACAAAGTCCTTCAAGTACCCCACTAGGGGTACACGTATTCCCGGTTAAGAACCACTGCGCTAAACCTAACAGCCACACTTTCAGCACATTTCTTCATACTATAGACTATATTTTGGGCAGAGGTGGCTCCACATGGGGGGCCCGTGCCTCCTATCGAAGGCCTGGCCCCCTGTGGTCCCCATACTTAGGTGCACTCATTCTAAGCAACCGAACTAAACCAGGCTTAAGAAAAATAGCTAGAAGTTGAAGTTGAAATTAGAAGTTGTCACCCCCAACAGGCCCCACTTGCCAAATCCTGGAGCCGCCACTGATTTTGCGAATGTTTAAACGCCGAAATCCTCGTCCAGCCAAAGTCTTAGGCGAAATCCTTGTCAGAGAAGAAAGATGTAACGGAGCAGAGATACTCTTCCCCCACGAGAACTAAACCGCGTGGCGCCAGATGTTGATCATAGATTCCCGATTCTGTTGTCGTCTGCGTTTGGAGCAGTTGAGTGAGTGAGAGAGAGAGAGAGAGAGAGAGAGAGAGAGAGAGAGAGAGAGAGAGAGAGAGAGAGAGAGAGAGAGAGAGAGAGAGAGAGAGAGAGAGAGAGAGAGAGAGACAGAGACAGAGACAGAGACAGAGACAGAGACAGAGACAGAGACAGAGACAGAGACAGAGACAGAGACAGAGACAGAGAGAGGGGGAGAGAGTTTGTCGTCTGCTGTGAATAATTCGCGGGCAAATATCGATGCATCGCAAATAGCCATGCAGCGATCTTAACGCACGCATTTCGCCAAAGGGTGACCCCGCCCGTGACCCGCGGTAACAGCTCCCCTCCCCACATCTGTCTTCTGTAACTTAGCATTTAGTCTGTCGGCTCATTCTGATGTGAAGCCTGTTCTTCTGATTGGAGCGTGACAGATGACGTAATAAGACGAATGATCTTTTTATTCAATCTTTGGTCGATTGCAGATGTGGTCATCGTCATCATCATCATCTTCTTCCTTCATCATCATCATCATCATCGTCTTCTTCTTCTTCTTCTTCTTCTTCTCCTCCTCCTTCTTCTTCTTCTTCCTTCATCATCATCTTCTTCTTCTTCCTTCATCATCGTCTCCTCCTCCTCCTCCTCCTCGTCCTCGTCCTCCTCCTCCCTCCTCCTCCTCCTCCTCCTCCTCCTCCTCCTCCCTCCTCCTCCTCCTCCTCCTCCTCCTCCTCCTCCTCCTCCTCATCCTCCTCCTCCTTCCTTCTCCTCCTCCTCCTCCTCCTTCGTCCTCCTCCTCTTTCTCCTCCTCCTCATCCTCCTCATCCTCCTCCTCCTCATCCTCCTCCTCCTCCTCCTCTTTCTCCTCCTCCTCTTCTTCCTCCTCCTCCTCCTCCTCCAGCGCTGATGCAGTGACCGCGTGCTAATTGATATTCCGTTCATCGTTCGGTTCATTCTTCGATTCGTCATTTTGCCCATAGAGATGTCCACAGACGATCGATCTTCTGTGATATCCATGGTCTCTGATGCAACATTCATATCAGTTCCCGAGTCTTCCTCTTCCTCTTCGTCGTCGTCGTCGTCGTCGTCGTCGTCTCTTTCTCTTTCTTTCTCTCTCTCTCTGGATGAGTCAAGCGAAGGGCGGTCAGAGGACGTGAGATCGCCTAACAACCGGCGAGAATTTATTATCAATCATATTCTGAAATAGTTTCATGTCGGAGACAGAGAGAGACAGATACAGAGAGACATAGAGACAGGTACACAGACAGATACAAAGAGAGAGAGAGAGAGAGACAAACAGATAGACAGAGAGAGCCTAGAGGGTCCGATTTAGTGGTCTCTAAGGGCCACGATCGATTTTGTCGAAGTTAGATTTTGAGAATTAATCTCAGTTTTGTGAGATCAGAAATGCTTTTGCATCGTTTGTCACCAACCAATGAGCAGCGGCAGCAGTTGTGAGCACTTATACATGCTGTATTATAACTTATAAGATAGACCTACTAGTAGAGGTGGAGTGGGGGGGGGGTTGTGTCAGCGCCTCCTAATATACAACGCCATTCGAATATCGATATAAGACACAGCTGCTTTTGTCAAATGGCATCCGTTCTCTTTCGCCTTCCAGTCTTCTGCTATAAAAGTCTATTCTGAAATTGCGCAAAATCAAACATGGCAACCGTCGTGACGTCACTTGAGGGTTCGCATCGCTGCCCTCCTCCTCGGGGGCACCGAGTCGGATGCGGTGCCCTCCACCCTCCACCCCTCCACAACCCTCCCCCCGTGCAGTCCGTCCGTCGTGTTTGCTGCGTCTTTGTCTTCAAGCGCTTTCTTCGCGTCCACTGGACTGGATGTGGAGTTTGCAGTCCTGATCGAGCGAAGGAATGCGTGACCTCTGCAAGTGCAGTTTCCAATAATTGCTGACGACATCAAACAAAGAATCGTCACATGTGCCGGTTGCGCTGGGATGTTTCTAGGATTTTGAATATGGGGGTGTCGACCTCAAATTGGAGGGTGTCCGGAGCTAGTTAGTATGCATTTTGTATGCATACCGTTGTCACATTACCAAATTTTGGGGGTGTCGACCTCAAATTGGGGGGGGGGGGGTGTTGGGGGTGTTGGGGCGTGTTAGAGGGTGTAGAAATATCCATGCAGTGGCGTAACCAGGATTTTTCGATGGGGGGGTGGTTACGGCCAACCATTCCCAGACTAGTCGAAGATCCTGACAAGTAAAAAAAAGGTCCTCACCTATTATTTTGCCTGGTTATAAGTCAGTTATAATATATGGGCGCGGGACAGCCTATGCAGCTATACTATTTATTCATGTTATTGCTTCTTTTTCGTTTTTCTTTTGCACTTGGGGACTTTGTGCAAAGCCGTTGTGTATCTTTGGGAGGGGCAGATAGCACGGGTGAAGAGAAATCGAGAATGTGCGAACAGCAGTCGTTGACTTTCTTTTTGTGCGTCGAAGACTCGTTTGTCCGCAAATGCTGATGTGATCCGTCAAAGTGTACACTTTTGCAACGACTTCTATAGCGCCATTACAAGTCAATTTTCGTTTCATTATTTGACAAGCAGAAACTACACCTCTTCTATGCGTTTTTTACAATTTCTAAAGCATTTACTATCTTTCAGTTATCTGCATGCGTTGCACGGCAGCTGAGTAAGGCTGTGCTATCCTTTGCTGTATTGTCGCAGAACCTCTCGGCGTTTCTGTGTATTTCGCGCAGGCATTTTGCTTGACCTGAAGCTGGACTCTCTGTCTCTCTCTCTGTCTCTGTCTCTGTCTTATTGTAACCCTTGCTATGTTGACGGCAGAGTCTCTTTGGATTTTCAGTCTAACGATTAATTTCTGGTTCTGCCCAAGGTTCGTGCATACGACCCCCCGGCCATAGTGAACTGCGAATGAAGAGACCATTTAGACTTTTGTCGCCAATCTGTTGGTAGTTATATAAACCAAAGTGATAAGCAAGATGAAGTTGTAGATTGAATCGTGTTGGAGAAGGTGACTGGGGTTTTCTGTTTATTTTTCGTTTGCAAAATGACGGCAAAGCAGTTCATCCATCTCAAAATTTGTCTTCATCCTAAATGCGCTGTTGCAACAATTAATAATATTATTTATTGTTCCTGTTAATTAATTATTATTATTTCATACTCTTAAGACATATGATATGTTTTGTGTAGGCATCGCCTTGGGTGAGGAACTATCAATTCGTTTGTGAAACGGGTCGACAAACGTTTACTTCGACCCTGATCGATTGTGTCCAGTTCATGTTTAAGGTCGTCAAAAAGTGTGTCGTGATGCACTATAAAGAGAGACGCACGACTGACTTTCCCTTGATATTAGCCACGCAAGAGTGGCGGCTCCACCGAAGGGCCAGAGGGGCCCGTGCCACCCCTATTGAGTGCCTGGTCCCCCAGTGCCCCCCCAGTTGGGACCCTATACTTAATGCTACATACATTAAACAACAAATGGTTGCCCCTGCTTAGAAGTTGCCACCCCAACGGCCCCCAACTTGCCAAATCCTAAAGCCCCCACTGCACGCAAGCACATGAGAATAAGCAGCTACTACTGTAGCCAACTACTTTCTAAATCGCTTTTTTTAACACCAGAATTTACTTAGCCTACTTAATTACACGTATGAAGCCAGATTTTTGCTATCATGGAAGGCAAACAGTGAGGTGAATTTTAGTCACGATCACCAACATGGCTGCATGCATGGACGGCGAAATGTCACGCTCGATCGTGTTCTTACTCGTGTTTCTACCGTAGTCATATATGTCAAGCCTTCAGTATAGTAGGCCAAGTGAAACGCCTGCAAAATGATTGCTACCGAGACTAGGGAGTCTAGTTCTCTAGGACCTACTCTACGATTATTTGCGCACCATAATGACACCATTGCCTTCGCAACACAGCTTGCTCTGTTTAATGCGTCGTCCTTCAGCACTTAATTAATGCACACGAAAAGCAGTTATACCACATACTTCTTTCATGTGCATTTTCAATGCGAAACTCTTAGATATTTTGAAAAGTTTTAGGGGCCTAAGGCAAAATGTTTACACGACGTAGGCCTAACGGTAATTTCCTAAAATCGATCAAGTAGTGTGCGTTGCATCGCTATAACTACAGTATAAACGGTGGTAAGCGAAATGTTTGGCGATAGTTTTGTGGAAAATAATTATAATCTTCGCCATGTAATTGACAGAGGGAGGGATCGAAAGAAGTTGACGTAGCAAATTTCAATTTTACAAATAGTCAAAAATAGGAAATTTCACGGAATACTATTTATTACAACGGAAAAATCCTGACAAGTAAAAAGGTCATCGCCAGATTCGCCACCACGGTTTGACACTCGATGAGCAAAAATGGGGAAAAGGTCATCACCGCAAAAATAACCTTCTAAGCTTTTTAGGGGTACCCGTCATTGATCTTAGGGCGGGTCACAAGTTTTTGACATAATCACAGGGTCAATGAAAGTTTGACAGTTGTTGACAAGGGGAGCGGTCAAAAATTTCTCCAAAATTGTTGGCGTAATTAATGAATAGTCCCATACTGGTTCTTTTCTTTCGATTTGAGCGTTGTGCTCTGCACTGAGTCTCCTAGATATTGAGAGTCTATGCTGCAGGTGCTCGAATGCATAGAAATTAATACTGATAATTGAATTCTGTGGTCGAATGCGTGTTTACTTTTTGCGATTTTAAAATATTTTTTTCTTAATTAAGCGCTTTTATTTTTAAAATTATAAAATCGCCAACATTCGTAGATCATTTGGGATGATGTGGATGATTTAATCTCGATGATAAGCTCTATTGGAAGTGTTTAAATGGGAAAGAAAAAGTCGACCTCTTCCTCTGCCTCCAAACAACAACCCTCAACGGCCTCAGGCGATTCGAAACCACAGAAAATCAACGATTTATCAGCGAAAAACAACAAAGAAACAGGTCAAAATGCGCGAATTAAGTCAAATAGTAAACCGAATTTACCCTCGAAAGTGCAAAGCGCATAGGGATAAGAAGCTACTTCGGTGCTTCGTTTGAAAGCGCTATAGAAGTTAACGAGATTTTACTTACTTTTCCTTAACCGGTATTAATTAATTAAATTGACTGGATCTCTACCTGTTATTTTTTATTTATTAAAACTATTTTAAATTTCTCCGTGCGTTAAACAGTGAGTTAAGAGTTAAGAAATACTGGTTTACTTGTGGTGGTTTAAATTTAACAACTTCTTTTTTGAAAATTGTGAATTCAGTCTGTCCTGACTTTTAGTGCTCATTGAATTGTGAAATTTTATATCGTGCATTGATTTATGTTGTTCAGAAATGAAATTGTGTAATAATAGGACTGAGTTCCACACACAAGTTTTGACTCTATTAGCGGTTGATCATCTGGTAATACAGAAGTTCAAGAGCATCTTTCACTGTTTTTGAAGGCATTTAAATGCTGTGTGGCCTTTTTCATTTTCATTTTCTTCTTACATATTAGTAGGATCAAAGAGCGATTCAGACATTGATTTCTGTTATTAAGAGTTGTTCTTCTCAATAGTTATACAGTTAGGCCTACATTCTGATGCACTGAACATCAGCAGAAACACCAGTGGCAAATATTTAGGACTTGATGCATTGACGAAAAGGCAGCAGTTGTAGTGCTATAACTTTGAATGTTTTGCAGTGATATTTCTAATGATTAACTTCTATTTTGTTGATAATGAAATATTTTGACATTTCTCACACACTTATCTTTGGGCTGATGAATGTTCAGAACAGCATATCGTAAGACTTCTAATGCAAAGATACAATACAAGCAATACAATACAATACAAGCCGGTGGATGAAATCATCTGTTTTAACCCCTTTACTGTGCATTTAACTGTAACTCAATGTAAAATGGTCGGACATATTCGGGGTTCCCAGTAAAGGGGTTAATAACAGCCAGTTGATTCTATTAGAGCAGTGGTTCCCAAGCCTTTCAAGTAGATGGCCATTTGTACTATTTTCGATACTTGAGCGGGCAACAACGTTACACAATTCTAAAATTTAGACTCTGCTGTAGATTATTCTGATCCAGGTTCAAAATGACCAACTTCTTAGAAATAACAAAAATCAAGGCTCTGAGATACTGTAGATTGCACATTATTGCAACATTTGTTTACCGGTAGTTATTATTTATTTATTGAATTTCAATATTACATTTTTTAAATGATTAAAATACATTATGTTAAATATTGAGGCCTCGTGGGCCACTTTCTGAGAGCCAATGGGCCACAAGTTGCCCCTGGGCCGTTGTTTGTGAACATCTGTATTAGAGGATTTATGGTATCAACATTTTTCAATTTGCAAAGCACCAAATGAGTGTATCTCACTTCCATGAATCTAGTTTCCATATAATGCTGGTTTTTTTGGTACAACCAGTCATTTTAAGCCATTTGTACAAGTTCCTGTAGGAAAGAATACTGATTGTAATTGTGCTATGGAGTGTTTGATGGTTGTCTGATTGACTTTGTTGTGTTTTCATTGCAGATGTAAAAACAGAAGAGAAGCTGCAAGACCGGAAACCAAGAAATGAAGGAAATTATTTCAGAAAAAACTTAAAAATCTTTGGATTTTTAATAGCACTATTGCTTTCCATTGGCATTTATTCCTACCAGGATGATGTTAAAAGTTTGTGTTTTTCATATTTTTTCTGAACAGTGTTGAAAATGTGTTGCTTTGACGTGTGAAAGCTGTGAAGATAGATGTACAATTTCTTCAGACAAAATTGTAATTTCTTCATTTGTCTGTTGAAGTGGCTTTTTGTGCAGTCGTTTTCTGAAATAGTTTTATCTGTGATAATGAATTCATTACTTGTTTGTTTTCAGACGTAGTGTCTGTGGTTGTTAGTGCCACGCTTGGACATGACAGATTGGACGCTCTGTCTAGATATTTGTTGAGTGCCATAAATGATGGTGCAGATTCTGAAAGCAGACAGACGTTTGACCGAACTGCTCGGGCGATTCAGCTGCAGACCCTAGCGCCAAAGGCACGGATGCCACAGATGCTTCTAAGCCAGTGTATAGCAAGAAGACCATCACAAATCAGCTTGATAACAAAATTCGTTCAGAATTGGACAAAGCAGACGCTGCTCTTGAAAAGGTTTGTGACCAGTGCCGTATTACCCATTAGGCAGAGTGGGCAACTGCCTATGGGCCCCGCGACTTTCAGGGGCCCCACAAGACAGTGACGAAAGACATTTTTTACTTACTTATTCTTAAGAATAGCGTTATGCGAAAAGCACGTGAAGACGCTGACGTCATACAATAATGTTTACACTTTCAATGGCGTTCTAGTAGTCATTAGGGCCTGGCCCATGGGGTTCCAAAAGTTTGACTGCCTATGAGCCTCCACGGTGTTTAATCCGGCACTGTTGTGAGGCTTTGAAGTGAAAGTATTTTTATGGCATTTAAGATTTTTTCAACAGAGTTTTTTAAAATGGTATTTTTAAGGTGGAACACAAGAAACACGGCAAGAGATCTTACTTAGCATGTAACTGAGATTCTTATGTCTGTTGCAATGGGTTGTCAATGTGATCATCGACCTCAGAGGCTTATCTGACATTGTAAGAGCAACTCCATTATAACTGATAATAGTCAGTGCTGACCATGGCAGTGACCATATGCACCTGCACTTCTGTAGCCAGCAGAAGCAGCAGAACCACGGTCAGACTGTGTAATAAAATACGTATTTCTAATAATCATATTGTTTTGTGTTATTTTGCAGAATGGTTGAGTTACTATTGCTGGCGATGTATGGTAATATTCTTTGGTTATTTGTCGGGTTTGATTGTAACTGTTTTAGGGCAAAGCGCAGGAAGCCAGCGACCTGTACGATGCAGTCATTGCTAAGTATCCCAACAGTCCTCGAGCTGTCTTCGGAAAAGCCAATGCTCTGAATAAAATGGCAGAAGAGAAACAGAGTAACGCTTTACTCGAAGAGTCGATTAACAAGTATTTGAAAGTGCTTTCTCTGCCAGATTTACCAAAGGCTCTGGCTATTCTCGCTGGGAAGGCGTGCGCCGACAGACAGTCATTTCGTGGTATGTTTGATGAGGAAATTTCTGACTTATTTGTCTGTGATTTCATTTCTTCTTTGGAAAGTAGATTCTTAACAAAAATGTGCCTATATTGAAAGATTTGCCTAATGTGGACACTGAGTATAGTTTTTGTTTTCTATTTTAACCACAGTGCACTGCCAATTGAATGTCTATGCAGATGCAGCATTTGATGATATAAGCATAGACCTAATTAAGGACAAGTCTGCTGATGGGGAGGGGTGAAACTAGCTAATTATCATGAACTAAGATGTGACTTTTAAAAATGGAAATTTATCTATGCATTTATGGCATAAAAAGATCTCCACCTGTACCACACAGATACACACAGATATCCTTTTTTGTCTTTTTAATGATAAGTTTGTATGAGTTAAACTCCAGATTTTCCACAGCAAAAGGTGGGCAGTGTGCTGATAGCTGATAGCTCTAATTTGTCTATTTCTGATATTGTTGGTATTCCTTCAAGTCTGTTGGCTGAGGCTGCAGATAGATGTTGCTGTATGCCTCTGTGTGTGTGTGTGTGTGTGTGTGTGTAGGTTGGGGAGGAAGAGCAGTGAAGACAATGAAGCAGTTGATTGACCTTTATCCCGATGAACTTCTTCTTCGTAATGACCTTGGAGTGAAATATCTAATGATTGGACGAGTCGATGAAGCGCGAAACGTATTTATCAAGGTAAGTTAATTGTGTCACTTTGAAATTCAGTGATGCATTTCTTCTGATTAAAATAATGCTGTTGGTAATGTTCATGTAGAAGTCTCGTTTATCAAATTTGAAACTTATATACAAATTTCGTTTGTGAGTTTTGTTGAAGATGATATAAGTGGATGCTGTGCATTTTCCTCGTCTCTGTTATTTCTTTGAGAGTAAAATTTTTAAGTCAAATAATCAGACTGAGACTTGCTTTCAACAGAAAAAATATTTTGAACAATTTTTTTGTGAAATTTGTACCTGCATCTAGAACCTAAAAGTTTAATTAATCTCAGATTCTAAGAATAAGCAAAGATTTGCCTATTCTTAGATTTGGAGATGCCAGCCTTATTATTATTTATAGACTGTAGTGCTTACAGAGATTCTGATTAATTGACTTTCTTAATTTCAATGACAACATGTTTGATGATTTTAGGTTCTCGATATGGACCCGGCAAATGGTTTTGCGATGGTTCATTTGGGATTCATCTTGAAGACAACTGACAAGAAATACAAAGAGGCAATTCCCTATCTGAGACGGGGCATAGAGAGCAACATGCCGGGCGTCATCGACGGTCGATTCTTCTTCCATCTCGGAGACGCTCTCTTCAGAACAGGACAACACAATGAGGTCGGGTCAACGATACCGGCTGCAAATGGTGGACTTCTACTGAGTTTCACTTTGAGACCCAAGATATCGTCTCTGTTTTACAAGCATTTTGAGTATGACATTAAGATTAACAAAATACGGAAACGATACCAACCATTCTGGTTTGTAACATTAGGTGTACTTGTATGTAAAGGATTGTCCTTACTGCAGACCACGATGATGCCAAGTAAATTGCTATCTCTCTCTCTCTCTCCCCTCCCTCTCTCTCTCTCTCTCTCTCTCTCTCTCTCTCTCTCTCTCTCTCTCTCTCTCTCTCTCTCTCTCTCTCTCTCAGTGTGGTTGAACATAATATCAGTGTTATGAGAGCAA
The DNA here is from genome assembly GCA_018105865.1 of Metaphire vulgaris. NCBI lineage: Eukaryota > Metazoa > Annelida > Clitellata > Crassiclitellata > Megascolecidae > Metaphire > Metaphire vulgaris. The sequence continues at coordinate 478,767 of CM030861.1, read as the reverse complement.
TAATACTGTTTCCTGCACTGCATGTAAGTGACATTCTGTTTGAACTGACGTTTTGTTTTGTGTGTGTATTGAAGTCGCATGAGATTTATAAGCTTGGAGCAGAGAAGGGGTGTTTCCTTCGTTCTGGCAGAGGTCTTTGTACAACGTCGATGGACTGACCGCCCGTCCATGGTGGACCAAATCACAGAGTGGAAGTTCTAAATTCTTAACGGTAGGAACAGAACTATTTGCATATGAAGCAAACATAATTTCAAAATAGTTTGTGTTCAGTTTTCTTCAATTATCTCTCAATATCTGTGAATTGGATTTGTTTTTTAAAACTGATAGGAGAATACAATGATTTAAAAGGGCAATGATAAAATTTAGCAGTTTCAATCACTGAAGATCTCTTTTGGTCTTTAACCTTTTGAGCCTGGCTGGCTGCTTTACCTGCCAGATAGGTGTATGTTGCCTAATTGCTAGAGAAGCTAGTGTTCAAAGGGTTAACAACGGCATGAATGCTTGCTTGTGTTATTTCTGTAATTTGACGCGTTTGTGTTGTTACCTTTTGAGATAGCAACAATGTTACATTTAGGAATTGGAATTTTTTAGAAATTAGAGCAGAATTGGGAGATCATTAGAGACGAAGGACTGATGAATCTCGACGAGAAACGAGGAGTTTTTGAACTGGAAAATGAAGATCTACGAGAGGAGGGAGACTGGAGACAGTTCACTCTCTATTCCCAAGGTCACCTGCAGATTTCATGTTTCATCTGATTTCAAGATGCACCTTTTTTGCAAATACTGATAGCGTATGAAAATGCTTTCAATTTCCTCTCGGATAAACTTTGAAGAAGGCAGCTTTTTTGTCATTTGACGATGCACTTTTCTCATTTAAATATGTTAGGACGGAAGCATGATCAGAATTGTAAGAAAGCTCCAAAGACCTGTGCCTTATTGGAAGGTTTTACTGAAGCAGTGAACTGTAAAAGAGGACAGGTATGTTGTGCAGATGGATTATTATATACAGGTAATTTAACATTTACCTGTGTCAGTTAAAATGTTATATGCATTTTATGTCAACAGATCTCTATAATCTTTTATCTGAATGTGAAAAAAAATAGTCAATTGTATATATACACTGTGTCCAGAAAAATGAGTTCCCCTAAGCGTATCACAATAGCTACCTCGGACCTGTGCTGATTTAGACAAAAGTTTAATCATCTACAGTAAAGAAGCATCTATTTGTGTCATTCGCATAAAATTCATTAGAATTCATGTACTTGTTTGAGTGCTTTGTAACTTTTGTGGTCAGCTGTCACAGATTACAGTTTTCAGCCTATTTATCGGCTGACGTAATTTTCTACGTCATTGAGTGTTTTGACAAACAAACAAAATGTTTTCAAATGAAGATCATTTTCAATTTAATTTTATATTAGAATTGAAATGAGGTCTGGAATAAAAACATTAGAAAAAAATTGACATTAGTTTTGATAATTATCAGAGGGTTCCTTTTTTCCAGACACAGTGTATATATTTGATTTTGTGAAAAAGTGGATGATTCCAGATATTATGAATCTGTTAACCAAACTTCTCCTTCTTCATTATTCATTGGCCTATTTGCTTGTAACCTCTGCTATGTCTCTTGTATGCGATTATAATACACACACATATACCTCTATGCCAAGTCACAATAACTGGCCAGATCTTTTCCTTCCCTTAATTTGCCTTTACATTAGTCAAATGCAATCACACACACACACACACACACACTTGCATGCATGTCTGTTTGTCATAGTCAATCAAAGTAGGCGGCATGTGTTGCTTTAACTGTTTGACACGTCTTTAGTGTTGTGCAGGCGCTCTCTAGACTCGACTGATTTGCTGTATTTCAGATTAAGTATTCCGTGATGCAGCCGGGGGTTCACGTGTGGCCGCACTGTGGTCCCACCAACTGCCGTATCCGGTCGCACCTGGGTCTCGTCATCCCGGACGGCGCCAGAATTCGAATCGCAAATGAAACGAGGACGTGGAAGCTCGGAGAGTTCATCATATTCGACGACTCTTTCGAGCACGAAGTCTGGCACGACGGAACCTCGCTGCGTCTCGTCTTTATCATCGACATGTGGCATCCGGAACTGACGTCGTTTCAAAAGCAGACGTTAGCTCCGATATAAGATAGAGGCTTCCAACGACCAATGCTACGTTCATTAACATCTATGCAGCCTTATCAGTTGGTGGCAATCTTTTCACGCCAAAATGTTGTTCAATACTCAATATCTTTAGGCAAATTAATTATGCATAGCACCATCGATCAAATTATTTATCCCAGATTTTATCCTAAAATCAAAGTTTATTGTATTCTTTTACGATTGTGCCAAGAAAGAGACGCTTATTATTGACCTCCGAATGCTGGCTTATTTGGTCAACAGAGACCTGTACGGATGACAAAGGAAGGTCCTTGTCGTACTTTGATGATTAGTTTTTTCATAGAAGTGATGCCGCTGTTGCTTTTTTCTGAATGCATTTAATGCTCGGCTGTGATTATTCGGGACGTAGCAACATTTTAACGCATTAATTTCCAAATCTGTCTTTATCAGAGGATTAAGTTTTGCCTGTATTGTTATGTTAAGTGGTGTACTGAACACAGAGACTGTTTTCACAGCCTCAGTGTGAACTCATGCATTATTGGTGGTCATTGTTTACTGTTTGTTATTCCTGAGTTGGCGTGAGTTTATTGCTTTATTTGTTGTTGAAATTTGTTTTACTTAATTTTAAGAAATTTTGTCGTTGTGAATTATTTGTGAGGCTATGTATGCTTAATGCATTTCATTATACGACTGTTTTTTCTGTGGTACTATGTTTGTATTGAAGAGTTTACGAGTAGTGTATGTTTTTATGTTGTAGTATTTGACATTTATTAAGAGAATGTCAGATCTGTAATTGCCCTGATTTCATGATGTGTTGTGTTAGAAGTAGAAATGTGTGAATATCCAAAAAGACACTTGTGTATGATTAAGTTTTCATCTTCTTGGCAGTAAATGAAGGAATTTCAAAACTTAGTGTACACAGTTATTTCCTGTATTTACGAAACAGATTCTAAAGCAAACTTGCCGTTATTAGGTATGTCTGCCATGATATCCGTTGCTGCTTTTAATGCTGTGCCTAACCTCTTTTGTATCTACCACCGACTGCAGTACAGTGTTTTACAGATAAAGATCTACTTGTTTATGGGGCATGGATTCATTGACAGCTTTTGTTTGTCAATGGTTACTTCAGGAAACTGATCTTTTGTGTCTCAGATTAAATGTACAATCAGATCTGTTTAATATCACGCTTTACCTAACTCACTCGTTATCAATGCTGTTATACATTGAACCCTCAGTAGCATAGACTCTGAATAACATGGACTCTCGTTTAACAGAGTCCAGTCTCTGTTAGAATGACACTTTTTCTTTTTCCTGAAATTCGTGATAACGGGGTTTTACTGTACTATTTACTCGTATTTAGTATCTCAGAATTTTAACATTTATTTGAATATAATATTAACCAGATTTGACTGTTTGATTATTTATGAAGTTGAAGAACTTTTAAATATATAACAGCTTCTGAGTCTCTTAAAGCACTGTTTCTCTGGACCTTGACTGTTTTCTTGAGATATCAAACACTCGAAGTGTCGTTAAATGTAATATCTCATCTTTCTTCTCCATGACCCAACTAAGTAATCCAAGCAGAAATCCTACTTGTATATACTGTAGTAGGGTTGTCAGAAATATTCAGAGGGAATATTTTTCAGAGACGACCAAGACAGTAAATTTAATTGTGGGTGGGTGGGGGGTGTCTGGCCACCATACAGTTGTAGATAAGATTGGCTTTGACCCCCGGAGGTATTTACTTTCCCAGACTCTAGACGACTTTGCCTCTTATATTTTGGTCGACAGAGGGCGCGTCGAACATCGTGTGCTCATCTGATCAGTCGAAATCCATTGACATTGGCAGGTCGTGTTTAATAGATAAACTTCCTCCAGCGTAGGAGGAGGAGGAGGAGGAGGTAAGATGGAGAGATAAAGCCGCGAAGATCGAGAGCCCTGATACGAATCGGGGGCCGTCCCACCCTGGCCCCTGGTGGCCCCGAAGGGCTCGTAAAAGGGTCGATTATCCTGCGCGTTGCCAAATATCAATTGACGCCAGCGAAGACTTCGACTCAACTGTGGACCGTCTTAGTTTGGGAAAATCGATGGCAATTTGTGAGACAGGGTTGAAAATCGAGTAGGCGTGTTCAGTGACCCCCCGGGCCCCCGCTCTTTCGAAGAAGATGTCTGGATATGGAGGCTGCTGTGACCGGGACGGGATGGGGGGGGGAGGGTGTCGGCGTTTGAGATTCTTCCGTCCCACTTCCCGCGCCTCCAGTCGTTATCCGATTGGAGCTGAATGCTAGAATGCACTCCATCTAAACGACATCTTCGCTGCGCAGATGGGCAAATATTTGTTTCCGCCACTGCATAAAAGAAGTGCTCTGGAGGGAAGAGAGAGAGAGAGAGAGAGAGAGAGAGAGAGAGAGAGAGAGAGAGAGAGAGAGAGTGCAATTGAAACGATTCAACATTTCTAATTCGATTCTAACAGTGGTTCTCACACAGGGCAAACCCTCCCGAACCACTTTAAACCTTATAATAATATTATTGTTATTATTATTATTATTATTATTATTATTATTATTATTATTATTACTACTACTACTACTACTACTACTACTACTACTACTACTATTGTTATTATTATTGTTGGGCTGTCCATTAATTATTTCAACAATTTTTGGGCTATTTTTGACCCCCTCCCCTTGTCAGCAACTGTCAACTTTCAGTGACCCCCTATAATTATGTCAAAAACGTTTGACCCTCGCCCCGAACTAAGATCAGCGACGGGTCTTCCTAAAACGTTTAGAAGGTTATTATTTTTGCGGCGATGACCATTTTTCCTTTCTTTTGCTCATCGAGTGACAAAATGTGGTAATGATGATCTTATTTTTTCGCTTGTCAGACTTTCCACTATAATAAATAGTATTCCATGAAATTTCCTGTTTTTTATCATTTGTAAAAAATGAAATTGTTGACGTCAACTTCTCTTGACTCCTCTCCCTCTGTCAACAACTGTCAAACCTTTTCAACCCCCTCCCCATATTCTGCTGACGTAATTAATGGACAACCCCTGTTATTATTAGTATTGTTATTATTATCGAACTTCTATAGCACCTATTCTGCTATTCGGAGATATATCTATGGTACCGTACTCCAAATCTAAACCACAGAAGACCACGTCAGTTCCAATATTGCAGAGATGAGAGCTGGAGCGTTTGGCAAGCATCAAGGCAGACTCTGCGGAGAAAAGAAAGGAGACGACGAGGAGACGCGGCTTAACTCTGTTTGATTTAATAGTAAGCTACTGTAGTATTATTATAGCAAGACAAACGCCGGATCTGCATTCTGAAGTGATCACGCTACCAATCGTTGTTATTATAGAATATAGATGAAGGAAGCGACGCTCTATAGGATATAGGCAATGGCCAATGGTTGACGGTGATTGTATTTGGGAAAGCTTTTCTTCCGATCATCTTGGATTCGATCGACGAAGAACGAACGACGTGAATGGAAAATGTCGTTCGGAATTTGATCTTCGTTTGCAAAGCATTAGTCTGCAAAAACTTCGGTAAGTTCTGCTACTTGGTCTAACTTTCTAAAAGAAAGAACAATTTTTTGAAGAGACTCTTGAGATTCAAGACTGCAGGGATGGTCAAACTGCGGCTCGCGAGCCAAATGCAGAATCTGCAGATAGCGAAAAGCTTTGTAAAAATTGTGTGCAGACTAACAGATCAACGTATAAGCATACAATTGCCAAACAACCGTAATAATAATGTCTGCCAATTTTATCACCTGTCCCATAAAAACAGCAGAGACTCAATGAAATTTCGCAAAGAATACATTCACTCTATCTCGTTTTCGTGTCTAATTGTGACAATGCGGCTCCCAACCTTTTTAAAACCGTCATTTCCGGCCACGCGCCTTCTATGGGTTTGGCCACCCCTGCTCCAGGGCATTCAAGGCTGAAATTAAATAATGGTGAAATCGAACGCCAGGCCTTAGACTACAGTCCGGTTAGACAAACATAAAGTTACGTCCAAGATGAGAGACACAAATGTGCAGTTCTAATTGAGAAGTTACGTCTTATAGATCATGTAGTTGTCGACGCCTAACATATAAAGTAGACATTTTTCTGCTACGTTTGAGGACCATTTGAAGTTTAGATATATTCAACTGGGCATGCCTTTGGCCTCAGCAGTTGTACCAATGGTTGTATTTCTCTCCTGACATATTCTTGACAAGGTGTAAACACCCTTTTTAAACAAAAACGCAGAATTTCTATTCACCCTATAGGGGTATCCAGTGTTTACCAACAATGTCCTGCTGCTCCGCCCACTGGTGGGCAGAAACCATAGAAACCATTGTTGTCTATTAATAGACGCCAATGGCAGAAGCAGATTTCTTGCTGGTGGGCATAGAATCATAGATCAGTGACCATAGAGATTGTTCTGGATACTCTTATAGGACAGAAATTCGGAAAACTGTTGCCATAATTCTATACATTTCTCTAAAGATCAAAATCTGTTTGAATCTAGACTTTTTCTGTTAATCCTAAATCGTCAAGGCGAGCAGACAAAAGCACTCAATGTCAAATAAAGAGCTGCACTTAACTTCACGCACTGATTTCTCTTTATTCTGTCTGTATATATAGGAATGGAAGTGGCACACTGGATCTGACTTCATTCGTTGAGATCGTTTATCCTCTTAACATCTTCTTCTCTGCAATTTTCGCCGTTTAGAATAATATTCTCTGAAACTGCAATTTCATAAACCGTGTTTCCATTATTCGCCTCCGAGAATCCAACTCAGTAATTTTCTACTCTGACACAGCATCTGATGGAGGTAATCGTTCTTCTGAAAACTTCGACCAACTGCATCTTTGCCTGAGGTAAGCAACCGTTTAATAAGAACGACGTTCCTCGGGCATTTCTGTCCATCCTTTCCTCCTATAACAATTGTAAATGTCAAATTAATGGTCAGGGGTCAGGGGTCGGAGGTCGGAGGTCAGGCCCCTGGTCAGGAAGCAGTAGGGTCACAATGTTTTATTCATCTGCCCGATGTCAGCGATCGTTTCACCCTCTGAGGTAAAACGGATGAAGGTGGAAATTGTCTGAACATTGTGAACAAAGCAGCAGCATTCTATGCGTTCTGCAAGTTCACGAATCACTTTGACATAATTATCATCACTACTTCTGTGTCTAAGAAATCGAATTCTCATGAAAGAGCGATTGTTCAGACTGGAAAAATGTTCGCAAAAGATCGAAATGCAGTTAACGTTAAATGAAATAACATTTCAAAAGACCGTCGATAGCTATGCATTCATAAACGGGAACGGGGAGAACGAGATTTAAAAAGAGACAATCAAAGTGAGGGAGAAAACAGACAGACACCACAGGTCGAGACACAAACAGAGAGAACAAGAAGGAGGAGAGAGAGGAGAGAGAGAGAGAGAGAGAGAGAGAGAGAGAGAGAGAGAGAGAGAGAGAGATTGCTGTGGTATTGTGGGTCGAAGTGATAGTTCTTGTAGACGCCCGTCGAGAGAAATTCCGGACCGCTGGGCAGAGCAGTCACGGGCCCCTAAAAAAGTTTGAAAGTCTATGTTTCTTAAGAAAGTTTGTCTTAAAAAAAGTTCAAAGATTTTCCAAAAATATACAAAATATACAAAAATATACAGATCAAGTGTGAAAAAGTGGTGATGATTTTTTTGTCTTCGACAGGACCCTTCACTCCAACCGCCTTCATCGTGTTCATAATAATAATAATAATAATAATAATAATAATAATAATAATAATAATAAATAATAATAATAATAATAATAATATTAATAATAATAATAATAATAATAATAATAATAATAATAATAATAATAATAATAATATTGCACGAGATAGCATTGTGCGGGCCCACCCGGGCCCCATACAGATCGCAGGGCCTCGGGCATTTGCTCCCCTGCCCCCCTCCCTCCCCCGGCGGGTCTGTTCTCGTACGGTGGAATGAGATAACTTAGTTTGCTCGGTTCCTTTCATCGCTTTTCTCTCCGCTTCGGTGAATCTCAATGGAAAAGTGAAGACGGAAGAAGACGATGTCCGAAGACGCCGAACATTCCCAATGATTCTCCCCCTCCCCCTTGGCCGCTGTTGTTGTTGTTGTTGCTGCTGCTGCTGCTGCTGCTGCTGCTGCTGTGATTATTCGAACAACGAATATTGCTTCTGTTTTTGTTTGGAAACGTCTCATTCTGATGTCTTTGAGTGCGAATCGAAGTCAATGTATAGTTGATTCTTAGAACCAGTGGAAGAAGCCACATCAATGGCTGCTTGGTCTTATTATATTAGGCCTATTTTCAGCCCGTGTCTTGTGCGTGTAAATAAAAAAATAAAAATATATATAATAAGTATAATATATATATATATATATAACCTACTTCTGTTGCTTGAAGAAGTCAGTTTCGTCCTTAGCTGCAACCAGAGGCGGTTCCTTGTTGGGGATGATTGGGATGCATCCTCCTCCTCCCACCTGCCCACCAAAAATGCATCTTCAATGGAAGATGATCGTCTAAACGGAATACTGATTAACCTTGATGTATATCCACAAAGATATGGACATATCAATAGACAATGTTATCGACAAATTCGCTTCCAGCAATAGAAAACTCGATTTTGCACTACGACTTTGTACAACCAGACTAAAATGGCTTTTATACATTGTCAATTCTGAACACTGTGTATTTTATAAATAAAATCTACAGATTTCTTCTAAACCGTTTACATATAATTCCTTTGACAATTGGCGGGATCTTCCTAGGAATTCATTGCACCCCTCACCACGATTCTTGGAACCGCCACTGGTCACAGCCACTGACTGCAACATGTTAGCATTGCCTCGAACAGAAGCACTCACAAAGACGCCGCTGAACTTCATTTCTTACTAATCGCCAGTTGATCCAATCCAGCTTCTGTAGCGCCACCGAGCCCGCCGAGAGGGGCAGGAGGGCAGGAGTCCGACAAGCAAAAATAAGGTCATCATCACTTTTTCACCTGTATACTTTTCTAAAACTTTAGAACTTTTTGAGGACAAACTTTCTTTGAAAATGTAAACTTTCAAACTTTTTAGGGGCCCGCGACTGCTCTGCCCAGGGGTAGGGGGATTGCTCTCGACTGGCCTGAGCGTCACTGCGTCCGATTGATTGATGTGAGTCCTGTAGTAGGCCTAATGTTCGCACTTCCCTTAATGTGCTTGGATTGGAAGAGATTGTTAATGAACACTGACTTCTCTCTTTTTGACGTACTCGTCACTCGTGAAGTCTCTACTCTCTATTAAATGCGGTTACTGAAAGGTTTCTTTCAATCGCTGCGTCTGTCGTTTACGAAACCGATAAATATTAAGACAAGTCTTTGGTCAAAAGACATCAGTGACGTAGCCATGGTTCGGAATACGGGGGGGGGGGGGTCACCAATACTTATACAGACCGACAGTTCCTGTCTCGACTAGGGAGCTTGATGGAGCGAAGTCAACTGCCCGCCAGAAAAATTTAATGGTAGTATTAAATTGAAAGTATAAAGATTTATTGCATATTTGTCACACTATACGTGACAGTGGAAATCATAATGATTTATTGTATATTTCTCAGACGACGTGACAGAACATTGATAATCTCCCAACTGAAAGAATATTTTCAGGTTAATGGTTCTCCCAGTGGGGTCTGGGGCAGAGCCTAAATCCCCCCCCCAATATAGGGTAACACTATAGATTCGCCAATGAAAGACATTATGACGCAAAAGAAAAGCGCACAACTCATAATAACTGAGCCCTGTAATCAGCGAATCCGTGCCGTTCTAAGAAGTTTGAGGGCCATGGGCATTTTTAAAAAGTAGTGACGACCTTTTATTAAACACCTAAGAACGGTAATGACATTTTTTCTTTTAAATTTTTAACACCTACATGTAAAACGGCAATTACCTTTTTTCCTTTGAATTTTTAATTAACACCTAAAAACGGTAATTACACTGGTCTACGTCAATTTTGCTGACTTGAAGACAACATGTGATCTTTATGTATTTTGGTGCGCTGAATCCAAAAATCACACCTATTTCCTCCTATCACGTCCAGTTTTTCCTCAAAACCCTGTTTACTGATTTACTGTTTACAGTAATAACGTCGCATTATGTAGGCCTATTATAATTCTTTAGCTATATTGGATATGCAAAAAGATAAGGATGTGCAAAAAGATATGCTTAATATGCAGTGGGCATAACTATTTAATAACACAACAGTTTAATAGGCAGTTTTAAACTGCAGACGTCAGCATTTTATGGATATAGGCCTATATAAGCAGCGTGAAACCGACGGCAGCATTCAGTCGTTCATGAGGCTTACAAGTCGCAGCAAATTTAACTCTTCTAAATAGCTTTCTGTGGAATATGTCACCCAGCACTGGAACACTTCGTGGGCAGTGCTGGAATGATCCTGACAAATTTTGCTACATTTGTGGTTGTTTTACAACACCTAAACAAAGGAGAGATGTGTCTGAATTTGTGCATAAAGCTTATCATGCATATTTTGCAGTTAGATTTGGTGACCAGGAAAACCTTGGACACCACATAAAGTGTGCAGGACATGTGTTGAAAGCCTCAGACAGTTCATAATGTGACTAAAGGTCAGAAAAAAAGACTAAAGGTCAGAGAAAAGTCTTAGCTTTGGAGTTCCAATGGTGTGGCGAGAGCCTCGAAACCATGCATGTTGATGACTGCTACTTCTGCCTGGTAAATATTTCAGGCATGTCCACAAAGACAAAATCTTCCACCCAGTACCCAAATCTCCCTCTGCTCTGAGACCGGTTGCTCACTGTGACACCTATGTTTGCACTACTTTGGGAGTTTCTGACGACGATGAATTTTGTCAAAGACACCGATGGTGAAGATTTCGACGCTGGAAAAAACGCTCAACCAAGCTGAGTTGAATGACCTCGTACAAGATCTGTCAAAGTCGTCAGCAGAGTTACTGGGTTCAAGTCTGAAGGAAAAAAGAGCTTGGCTCCAGGAACCACACTTATGTATCATGGCAGAGAATGATCTTTTGAAATATTTCCATATGGAGGAGGAGTTTGTATACTGCATCAACATCAAAGAACTTATTGAATCAATGGGATGTTATAGTTGTACAAGATGCTTTGATTACTGACTTACTTGGCAACTTAAGAGTCGAGAATTATGACCTTTCAGTTCAAAATTCGAAGATTGCTTTTCGAAGACTGGCAAACATTTTTTCCTTCATAGCTACCTGAACTTCAAATCTTGAAGCTATGACTTCCATCAAGACATCACGACCATGGAACGTTATCAAGGCAGATGGAACTCAAACACCTAAGACTACTGCTGGTGTTTACAGTGACAACTTTTTTACCGGAGCATCCAAAAAGAGAAGATTCTTTTAAATTTTGCTCTTATTGCTCTCTTGGTTAGATGACAGACTCATTTTTGCTGAAAAAAAATATTATGTGTTATCGGTTCTTCAAAATTTTCCCTTATGTTTGACTTTAACACCTTTTTTCCTCATTTGAAAAAATTTTTAAATTTTTGAATATCTGAAATCAGCACCTCTCAAAAAATCAGCAAAAATACTTAGGTAATTTTTTTATCCAGTTTATCTTTTTCTTCTAAACACCTAAAATGGCGATGAACTTATCTTGCCCCCACCCAAGAAAAGAGTGAAATGACGCTACTGCTAAAAATCCATTTATTAAGATCCAATTTGAGCATCTAACGAGGCGTGACCGACACGGTTCAGTGCCTTTGCCTCCCCTCCTCCTAAGTTCATAACTCCTCGATTGCAGTGACAGTCTGATGCGTCGTCATGACAACGGTTGCCATCCTACGAGGCTGAGGATGCTGGCGTTCAGATGAACGGTTTCAACTTTAGTTTTGCTGTTTTTGCTTCCGTCGGTTTTACTATTGATTGTATTGTCTCCAGCAGGTTTTAGAATTAAACTATTTCGGAATCAAACTCTGTAAGAATGTCCTATATAGCCCTGTCCCAGGTAAAGACTGGCTACTTTCAGTCTGAATACTGTCTATTCTCTATTTCAGAGGTAGAAAGAGTTGATCGAAGTGGCAAGAGTTGTCAGCCTTCGTATACGGCTATAGGCCTATTGGTTAGATTTCATCTTTCAGAGTGTTACGTTCGGTAAGTGCTGCTATAGGCCTAATATGTGGAGTCGAGACCTGGACAATTTAAAGAGAAATGGAAAAGCTGGAGGCTGTTTCTACAGCAAACGATCTATCAGTAGCAGGGACGTAGCTAGGCATTGGCTTGGGGGCTCAACGGCCCCCAGCCGTTTTCGCTAGCCCTCCCACAAATGAATTCAAGCCTAAATGGCGTTGTGGGCTCAAAAGGAAGGGAGGGGTGTGAATCTTGGGCCTCCCCCAATCTAAAATCCTGGCTACATCCCTGTTCAGTAGACTCAGCTGTGGATGAGCGGAAGAGGTGACAGAAAAGTGGAAAAGGTGGAAGAAAAGTGGAAAGCGCCTAGAAATGGATTCTAATCGCATTCCTTCCTATTCGTGACTTTCTATCGTCTGTCGACACTTCTATATCTGAATCTTTCGACTGGAATTAAGTAAGTCATACGCTGTTCAAAGTACAATAATTATCATTAATAATTATTAATAATTGTCTTAATTGAAAAAGCTTTTGCATAAAAGTTGTTTTTAAACGCAAATTAATTGAATTCTATCAAGAGAAACATTAATTTTCCACTGAGCATCGAAACAACGAAACTCAATTGCGTGACTGATTTCAATTCCGACGGTATTTGATCAACGTTCGCCATAAGAGAATCAGCTAATGACTGTGTTAACGTCTCTCTCTCTCTCTCTCTCTCTCTCTCTCTCTCTCTCTATATATATATATATATATATATATATATATATATATATATATATATATCATCTCCTGTTGCTGCCCATGTGCAATTATGCAATGCTCAGGGCGGTTTCTAAAAGGCTTACTTCTAAGAACCATCATATGCCGTGTACTCTTCAGTATAAACAATTCCGATTGGAAAAATCTCTCATCTTTTCATATATTCACATGCATTTAGCATACGATCCTCTTTAAGATGCGTTTAACAGGGATGTTAGCGCATACACAGAGAGCGTGAGAAGCAGACAGACAGACAGACAGACAGACAGACAGACAGACAGACAGACAGACAGACAGACAGATGGCAGACAGACAGACAGACGACAGACAGACAGACAGACAGACAGACAGCGCCGTTTGCCTGGGGCGACTTTGCACCTATGGAGCGCCGTTTGCCTGGGGCGTTAATATTACGGGAGATGCGTTTTTTGTCCGTTTGTTTTGTCATGAGATTGAAGCCGCAAACGCAATTGTCCTTAGTGCGGTATATATATATATATATATATATATATATATATATATATATATATATATATATATATATATATATATATATATATATATGCGCATTATGTGAGGTTCTCTCGCATTCTGCATATTGGTCAGGCTGTTCCTATTGGATTTCCTTGAAATCATTTTGACCAATCGTTGGAGGAGATTCTTGCGAAGTGAACTGTCACTCAAGTGGCGCGCACTTGCTTCGGTCAGCCTTTGTGTGCTCTGTGCACTCGGCCGGGGCACCTAGCAATCGCTTCGATGTTCTTCCGCCGCCAGCCCCTCACCCCCGCCCCCGCCCCCGCCCCCGCAGTCACCGTTTCGTCTGTCGTCGTCGGTTGGGTTCGGATGCGTCGTCTCGGGAGTTTTCGCCGACGGAGTTCGGAAGTGAACAACCGACGAACGAGAGCGACGCCGAAAGTCAGCTGCCTATTTGCGTGAGAGGAGAAGAAGGAGGAGGTGGTGGAGAAGGTGGAGAAGGCGAAGAAGAAGGAGGAGGAGAAGAGGAAAGGGATCTGGAGCCTGGAGGTAATCGATTTCCAAAGACTGGACTTCATCCAAGGGGAAGGGGCTTCGTCGCTCCGCAGCTAAGAGGTAAAACCATCAATCCACCGGAATATAGTTTCCAGAGAGACACGCTTCTGATCCGGTCTAAAATCAAATAGATTTTCTTGTATTTGTTTTGTTGTTTTATTTCTCCGAAGAATCAGTTTGCAGTGAGAGAGAATTTTTGAATTTTAAAATCTCCGATCTTTCCAGTTTTAGTCTTATACGTGTAGGGCAGCGCCCCCCCTCCCCCGGCCCACAGGCGAAATTGGCCCGTGGTGGCTCATCAAGTGGCCCCCAATAGATTAAACCCACCACAAACAAGTCTTACGTTTGCTTCTGCTGCTGAAAATTCCACATTTGTTTACATTCCATATTAGACATAAAAGTCTATAAACATAAACCTAAGCTGTAGGCCTATATGGGGATGGTTGTCTTCAGCATTCCTTAGCATATACACGCTCTGTCTCTCTGTCTCTATCTTTCTGTCTCTATCTCTCTGTCTCTGTCTGTCTGTCTCTGTCTATCTGTCTGTCTCTGTCTGTCTCTGTCTGTCTGTCTCTCTCTCACACATAGCTGTGCTGAGTAAGGTTAAGGTGACGATAGACTTCTTCTCAGTTTCGACGGAGTGCTTAGTCATGACCAGTGTTCCCTCTAAGCTGCGCTGTGCGCTGTTAGTCACAAGAAATCCCAGAATTTTGGTATTTTGCTATCTTTCAAACTTTGCGCACGCAAGTTGTGATTTGCAATAATGTTAATAATAATGTCACGTGCAACAGTCAGTCTTTGTAAGTGTCTCTTGCGCTATAACTGTCTTGTTTAAATCATATTAAAACTGCTGTCTGATAATGCGATTTTGACAAAATTCTTTCTATTTTATGTTTCCGTCGCGTCGCGTAATCAATCTGAAAGCAAACGTTAGCCATTTTCGTATGATCAATAATTAAATCCGCTATTAAAGTAATTTTGCGTTGAACATTTAAAAGAATGTCCAAGCGTAAAGCCGAAGACTCCTTAAGCAACACGTCTTTTTAAATTAGAATGGCTCACATCTTGCGCAATTGAAACCGAAATGCCGCAAGAGTCCGACAACAACCGAAAGTCCGTCTTATTGGGTGACATATTTAGCTTCTCGGAAGCCGCAGGTGTGAAATTAGGCAAAAACATTCTAATGCTTAATTAGATGCTTTACAGTTTTGATGTTAATTTCCATTGCCTCACAATTCATTAGTAGGTCATACCGTTTAAAAGTTATTTAGCACTTAATTGCGATTGACATTTGTATGATGTTCTAATGCCAACTTGAAAATTTCAGACAGTGTCTGTATTCTGCCACAATTGTTCTTGTGTAGTTTCTTGATGTCTTTCTTTCTGCGATTATGCATGTTGGTGCACCTTTTTTTTAATTGAATATGTTATCAAAATATCAAGTTATCAATTTATCACCTGTCAAAGGAATAATGATATATTCGTATTTCATACTTGTAACTTAATTTGTCTTTAACATGGTTTGAAAACAAACTTGAAATCTTGTTCACTGTTCACTGTGCTCAGTGCTCACTCAGTCACGAGACTCTATTTTTGCTCACGCAAGGTCATTTCTTAGAGGAACATTGGTCATGACCTCTCTAGTGTCCAGTTGGTGTCTTTCTCACAGACACTCCATGACCTCTGTCCCGAGGGACGGGATCAGGCGTCGACCGAGCCAGCCGCGCGGTGATGGCTGGTCTATGTCCAGGGACCGGTGGTGTTTCTTTCTCACAGACACTGAGAGCCATGACCTCTTCTCTAGCGCTGCTCTGAAGTCCCGAGGGACGGGATCAGGCGTCGACCGAGCCAGCCGCACCCGGGTACGATTTCGTTTTACCCGAATCCATACGTTCAGACAGCATGCATTTCTTATATAAAACATAAAGGACTCTGACATCACCAGTAATACATATATAATGGCTCCTCTGGGACCTCCAAGGTGACCCTTCTGGTAAAGTTTTGTGGTTTAACCATCTGCTCAAATGAACCATTTCCCCATCCTTTGGCTAGTGAGATTCTTAAGTACTAGATCTGTCCTAATCTAAACATGCATGCTATTTACAATGAATAGTTATCCCAATTTCGTAGCCCCTATTTCACTGGTCTTCTCTATAACGGATGCTTCACGGGTGTACAGGTCCTTGTAGTACTTGTACCCGTAAACGCACCCGCGGGTTCCAAAATTCCAAATCTAAAACTCCAAATTCCAACCAAAGTCGGTTAGAGCGGCTTCTGAAGCTAAGAAAGAGTTTCAAACTTTCAATGTCTTCGAAGTCACTCGACGGACAGAGTTTGGAAAATCTCCGATCGACGATTGAAGTCGAACTTCGTTCTAGCAGATACTCCTGCTAATATACAGATGTCCCTGGTTATAGCGTACTTGTCGGGTCTGCAAACTTCGGTACGCAATGTCCGAGGTACGTTATATCCGATATTATCCATTACGTTATATAGCGCATCACACCGGACTGCGCTTCGTTATAACCGAGTATGCGCCATAGCTGAGTCGGTTATAACGGGGTTCTACTGTAGATGTCTTCTGTGGAAAATTAGCGTCTGACCAAATGCAGCAGCATCACTTTCATTTATGTGGCGCCATCGTACGTTAACTGACCTGTGCTTTACGACTGTTTACGTTACTTACTGCCTAGAATGACAGCAGTTGTCTATTTGTCTTGTTGACAGATTTATCTCTAAATTCCTGCAAAATTATAAGTGTCAGAATTTCCAAATTCATTAGAGTTGAAATATTCCAACCCCGATGTTTACAACATCCTGGCGGGGGAATCAGTTGGGAAAATCCCAAAATGTTTAACCTCTGCTGCATGGAGTAAAGTAAAGTAAAAGTAAAGTAAAATCTCGTGGATTTCTATAGCGCCTTGGAAGCAGCACAACAGTAGCTGCTTATTCTTAGGCGCTCAGCCTCTCTTAAAATAGCCATAGGAGTTGCCCTCGACTAGAGAGCGAGGTGTCAGACCCCCACCTCAACCGACCCCACCTCAACCTCCCCCACCTCAACCGACCCCACCTCAACCTCAACCGACCCCCACCTCAACCGACCCCCACCTCAACCGACCCCACCTCAACCGACCCCCACCTCAACCCGCAACAAATCGAACATTGTCGTAATAATAAGTGATCTATTGAGTTTTTTCAGGGTGGGAACATTTAAAGTTTGACCGAAGAGAAAAGTCGTTGGAAGTACATATAAGCTCTGTAGGTGAAAAGTCTGCATTCTGCTAAATGAATGAATGAATGAATGAATGAATGAATGAATGAATGAATGAATGAATGAATGAATGAATGAATGAATGAATGAATGAATGAATGAATGAATGAATGAATGAATGAATGAATGAATGAATGAATGAATGAATGAATGAATGAATGAATGAATGAATGAATGAATGAATGAATGAATGAATGAATGAATGAATGAATGAATGAATGAATGAATGAATGAATGAATGAATGAATGAATGAATGAATGAATGAATGAATGAATGAATGAATGAATGAATGAATGAATGAATGAATGAATGAATGAATGAATGAATGAATGAATGAATGAATGAATGAATGAATGAATGAATGAATGAATGAATGAATGAATGAATGAATGAATGAATGAATGAATGAATGAATGAATGAATGAATGAATGAGGGGGTAACACAGAGGCAGTGTGGAGACAAGGACGCTAGAAATTCGTCGATTGAAAAAGAACATTCCCAGTTGCCTTTTATTATTGTATATTTTTTTAAAAGTGACGGACGATCCTAGAGATGGAGAGGGAGAGAGAGAGAGAGATTGTGAGTGGATGTCTCATTGTGTGTTTTCTTGTCTGTTTGTCTGTGTGTCTGGGTCTTCGTCTCTGGCGCCGCAGACCCTGTCGTCTCGTCGGTTTGCCATTGAAGCGAATGCCGCAAAAGTCGTCGACCGCTTCTATTAGGAGAGAGCAGGAAAAGTAAACAGAGACGGCGACCAAGGAGAGGACAGGGAGAGAGAGTGAGAGGCCGAAGGGGGGTCAGAGGTCAGAGCCAGGCGGACGGAAGATAGAAGGAAGATAGAAGGGAGAGAGAAAAGAAAGATAGAAGGCAAAGAAAAGAAAGAGAGAAGGAAGAGAGAAAAAAGAGAGAAGGAAGAGAGAAGGAAGAAGGAAGAGAGAGAAGAGAGAGAGAAGGAAGAGGGAAGAAAGAGAGAGGGAAGAGAGAGAGAGAGAGAGAGAGAGAGAGAGAGAGAGAAGAAGGAAGAGGTGAATCGATAGAAAAAATCAATCGCTTTACACTATACAAGAGGCCGCCAAATTGAATGCGACCACCGCCACTGAAGACAACAGAGACGGTCAGACGGACGGACAAACGGACGGACAAGCGGACGGACAAGCGGACGGACAAGCGGAGGGAGGGAGAGAGGACGACCATTTATACAATAGACTATAAGCGGCACATATGAGAAGCAATGACGAGAAGATGATTTGACGTTTTTACGATCATTTGATAGACTCTGATGGACAATTATTAACACCAAGTATAATTTAGAAATAGATTTTGTGAAAATTACAAAAGCAGAAACCGAGAGAGAGAGAGAGAGAGAGAGAGAGAGAGAGAGAGAGACAGACAGACAGACAGACAGAGACAGACAGAGACAGAGACAGAGATGAGATGATGCAAGTGATCGGTGTAAATACAGTTTAGAATACTTCGACCACAGATCTCTAAACAGACAAGAATGGAAGCAAATTGAGCACACTAATTAGTGCTGATCCCACGACGATGATGGCGGTGATGATGATGATGATGATGATGATGATGATGATGATGATGATTGTGATTGTCTGTTACTGTCATTGTGTTTTTTCCAAGATTTGTTCCGCCGTCTAAAGTTGTTCGGAGATTAGATATTTTCCGTTGAGCAGCGGCAACACAAGAGAACGACATAAAAGGCGGAATATAGAGGCATATACTCTAAATCATTTGGCGGTTACTACAAAGAAACCAATCATTCCTAAGAACTCCTGCGATTCCCATTTCAGATCATTCATCGCTTCTTGTCATTCGATCCTCTTCGGCACTCCGAGTGACCGTTAACTTAAGACGCTCGTCGTCGAAACGATCAGTCCCACTGACGTCACGACGGCATTTCATTCGGAAAGTCAAGTCGTCACGGATGACGCCTCGCACGACGCCGAGACGGACGTCTGCAAACTCTGTCAGTCATTCTGAGTGACGCGAAACTCCGGATCTTCCAGGCGTCGTCAGAAGACTGAGGACATCCTTCGTGTTTAACCGATCGATATATATATATATATATATATATATATAATGATCTTCGGTGAATTTAATATTTTCAGCCTAGATTCAGAGAAGAGAGCTGAAGGAGGAGGGGGAGAAGGAGAGGAAGGAGGGGACGTAAGTGACAAACCGATCTCCAAAGGTGACGGCGAATGCGTTTGGCTGTTGAACACAGGCAGTCTATCGACTGGTCGACATTACTGTAGTATAGACTGTCGCTGAGAGTGACGTTCAATTGCTCTTCAATCGATTCTCGAGGAGACTTGTTTTTGGAAGACGATTGAGTCTTCGTGAAAGACATTCAGAACCCATCTCTCTCTGAGAGGGCGATTTCCACTTCGGTTGGCGTTTCCGTCTAAAAGTCCTACAAAGATGTCATCTTCTTCCTCTTCTGCTGCTGCTGCTGCTGCTGCTGCTGCTGCTGCTGCTGCTGCTAACGGAGTGCATGCGCTCTGTCCACATCGACCCACGAAGCGTCCTCCTCCTCCTCCTCCTCCTCCTCCTCATCTGATGTTTTTCCATCGCTTAAAGTGTCACGTGATATTCGCCTCTTCCCTTCTTCTTCTGCTCCACAGAGGAACTTTTTCTACGAGAGAGACTTGGTGGTGAGTTAACCAGTTTCTTGCGATCTTCAAATTAGCATAAAAGATGTCAAATTGTCATTCGTCCTTTTATCTAAATCAGACATTCGGTCGTTGTATTTCAACGGACAGACATATTTTAACTTAAATTTTTGACCACCGCACCCTCAAAACAGATCTCTTACCTAAAGAAAATCTAGGCACATAATGTCCTGGGTAAACACGCTTACCTATGCATGTGACAAAATACTGAAATCTCGGTGTTTGTTATCACGCAGAATGGTAATTAAGAGTGAAACCAGAGACAGAAGGAATATCTGTTTCAATGGAATAGAATCAGTGGCGTAGCGAGGGGGCAGTGGGGGCGAACCGTCCCGAGCGGCATTTTCGAGGATAACTTTTTGCTTGTGAAGAATTTTATGAAGTTAATAGTGATAACGTTTTTTGCTTGTCAAGAAATTTAGGAAATGTGATGGCCTTTTTTTGGTTGTCAAATTTTTTGGGGGCGGCGCTTGTTTCGCCCCAGACGGCACTTTGTTTCGCTACGCCACTGGATAGAATAAAGGTTTCTTCCAATTTGCGATGTCTAGAGTGGAACCAGTGGGCGGGGGATCAGTAGGCAGTGACCGGGAATTGTCCCCTTCCCCACAGATTCCGCACTGGTATTTTAGTCTTCGGACACTGTGCGATGACTTATTGCGTAGGTACGAAAACAAATGCGGGAAAATGCGGATGCTGTTATTCTTAATTAACGAGCGTTTCTCAAAGTCCAGCAGTTGCATGCATTAAGCTTATATCCACATTCGTATAATAATAATAATAATAATAATAATAATAATAATAATAATTATTATTATTATTATTATTATTATTATTATTATTAGTAGTAGTAGTAGTAGTAGTAGTAGTAGTAGTAGTAGTAGTAGTAGTATTAGCATTAGTATTAGTATAAGTATTTAATATTATATAATAATAAATAATAATTATGATTATGATTACTATTATTATTAGTATTAGTATTAGTATTAGTATTAGTATTTAATATTATATAATAATAAATAATAATTATGATTATTATTATGGTTATTATTATTATTATTATGCACATTATGCACATTATGTACATTGTATATAACGTTGGTCTATGGGCAATGTGTGCATTGACTTCAAACAGGGCTCAGGTGCATGTAGCCTACAGCAGGGACGTTCAGTTAAATTTTAAGAAGGGCCGCATTTTCGTGGCTGGTGGCCGAGGGCAGGTGTTTTTGGAATCAGTAGTTGTCATCTATAATATTAAGATTCTTATCTGTATGTCTCTCTGTCTGTTACCTTCAAGCGTTCTGATTGGTTGACTATTGGTAGACGGTTTAGACCGTTGATTTCTTACGTCGCGATGCGTTGGTGGGCGATGTTCGAAGACGACGTTGCTATTGGTAACCAAACGGTTTAGTCGAAGAAGCGTTTGACGAAGTGTACGTTCAATTGTTCATTGCAGCGTCATAATGTGTACAACGTCGCGATGCGTTGATGAGCGTAGCTCGAGTAAGTTGCGCAATTTTAACGTACACAAAAATACGTGTTCAGCGTCACAAATGGTCAGAGTTACGTGATTTTAACGTACATAGGCCTAATTATTACGTGGCGCAGAGCTTGGCTAGGTGGCGTATGTACTTCATCGAAATGTTGTTCAGCATGAATTCAATGATTGGGTATTAGGTATAGGTATTGGATTAATATTTATCCTGCACTGCGAGCGAAGCGAGCATCTTTCTAGTTTACTAATATTTTGGAAGTATTATAGAAAAAGAGCCATCGTTTCAGTATCTTCGCGGGCCATTTCACATCCCTTGGCGGGTCGGATCTGGCCCGCGGGCCGCCATTTGAATATCCCTGATGTACAGCAAATGGCAAGTGGCTTTGTTTGGACACATTTTGCGTCTACGTAAGCATATGTAAGCATACAGTACGACGTGAAACTGAGGAGACGACTTTTAGTCTTTTAGCTATACGATCGCCATGACCAGTGGCGGTTCCAAGAACTCATGGTGGGGGAGGGTGCAATGAATTTCTAGGAAGTTCCCGCCAATTGTCAAAGGTATTATATGTAAACCGTGTAGAAGAAATCTGTAGATTTGATTTATAAAATACACAGTGTTCAGAATTGACAATGTATAAAAGCCATTTAGTTTGGTTGAACAAAGTCATACTGCAGAATTGAGTTTTCTATTGCTGGAAGCGAATTTTATTTGTCTATGGATAGGCTATGTCCAATTGTCCATATCTTTGTGGATATGCATCAAGGCTAATCCGCTTAGACGATCATCTTTCATTGAAGACGAATTTTTGGTGTGCCGAGGGGGGGAGGGGTGTATCCATAGTCATCCCCAACGTGGAACCGCCCTGGCCGTGACATACCATCAAGTAATCACTTGGAGGTCTGTGGGTGTCTTGAGTACAGAGAGTGGTGTAAAGACGAACGAGACACTGGTGTTACTGAGGAGGGGGGGGGGAGGGAGGATAGGGAGAGCGATGGAAGGATGTAAACAGAGGAAGTGGAAGGAAGCGATGTCTGCGTCTGAGCGATTCTCAAATGCAGAGAACGGAATGGCTGCGAGGAAGACTTGAACGGATTTAAATATGTTGCATTTCTCGCATTTCTATTACTAAATATAGACCTATTTGTAAATAGTTGAATAATTAATTACTGGTCTGCATGTTGTAACTCAGCAGTTTGGTCTTTTCTTAGAAGACGGAACAAAGGAGTTTCGATGTTCTCATCAACATATATACAGTAATACAAATGGCGCCTCAGCGCTGATTGCATGCGCTGATTACATGCGCTGATTGCATGCGATGCTTAGTATAAAAGCGATGACCCTGCAAAATGACTTGTGACTGCATATTCAGTTGGAGAAGGCAGTTCTAAGTAAGTAAGTAAGTTCTGCTTTGGCTTGATGCGTTATAGTTTGAGTTAGAAGCGAATTCGATAAAGGCAGGGGCGCGCAGCGATGAGGGTATATATATATATATATATATATATATATATATATATATATATATATATATATATATTAGGGTGGTCCTCAAAAGCAAAGTTATACTTTTTCAAAGTGCTTTTGCATTTTCCTGTTCCATTTGGGATAAAAACAAATTGGGGAAAATTCCAATTCTAAACATATTTAGTACTGTCACACGACCCCTATATTTACAGTGTGTGAAAAGTCTTGTATCGGCTGGCTGAAACCGAAGTATTTTAATAAATTTTTGATATTATTATCAGATTTTCTTGTAGAATTGGTGGTTATTATATATTGTTTTGTATCAATTTTAATTCTGCCTCCATTTCTGTATGTGATGTCACTTGATTATGCACTTTTCCCAGACTTTTATGAGGAAATATGGCCACTGTGTGATTTCTCGAATCTTTACTAAAATGGTCACTCGAGTTCGCATGATATGGTGCGCAGTCTAACTACTTTAGCGCAATAATTGCTTTTGAATTTTATAAGGTAGCCTTGAAAGGGCCGTTTTTATTTATTGTTGTCATTAGTACTTTATGGCCAACCCTTGTTCTTTCTGACTAAATGACATCTGTGTGGCATGGAATGGACCAATTTGACAAGGTGCTCATGTGTTATGATGTGATTCCAGGCTGCAATTAGAGACTCAATCAGCTCTGCCTTTTCTGCGGCTGATTCTTGGTAATCTCGGCTGACACTACTATTGTACATTGTACAGTATGTACACTACTACTACACGTTCTCAACAGTGTCAAGATCAGATGACTGAGCCGGCAAATCAATGGACTGAACTCCATGATTCTTCTTCCTACAAGCAACAATTTTCGCTCTGAGACAGGGTGCATTGAAGTCCTGAAACAAATACTTGCTAGGAAACAGCTGTTTAGCTGATGGCAGCATACATTTCTCTAGAATATTTCTAGAATGTCAATGTATTTATCTGCATTCACCATCCAGTCAACAATATGAAGTCTCTCAACCCCACTGGCTGCCATGCATCCACACACCACAACTTTCATTAACACTGACATGTTTTGGCACTC
The DNA here is from genome assembly GCA_018105865.1 of Metaphire vulgaris. Taxonomy (NCBI): domain Eukaryota; kingdom Metazoa; phylum Annelida; class Clitellata; order Crassiclitellata; family Megascolecidae; genus Metaphire; species Metaphire vulgaris. Next base: position 454,728 of record CM030861.1, on the reverse strand, counting down.
CGGCTTCTATTCTTCATGTGGAAACCTTCTTATAAAAATCTTGCCATGGTTGCATAGACTGCAAAATGTGCTTTCATCTCTGAAGAAAACTTTTTCTCATGACTGACACAACACAGTATTCTAGACAAGGCCTTACTAATGAATTATATAGTTTTCTCTCAGAATAAGTTCAGGAAACGTTAGCTTCCGGTTATCAGGAGATGTTCTGATCAGGACTCTATTGCCTCTGGTGGCTGACTTCCTGGGCCGACCGCAACGGGGGTCGATCTGTCGTAATCCTTGTGCTTCAGTAAAATGCGCACAACCATGCTTTGATTACAGCCGACCTTTGCTGCAATGTTTCGACTGGAATAGCCTTTTCGCTCAGAACCACAACAAGGACTCGGTCTTCACTAGATAGAAACTGCCTCAACAACGACAACGCCAATACTTGACAAGTTGTTGAGTGGCATCTCAAGAGTTTCCCAACGCACAGAAAAGCCAGCATCTAGTCGATGACACCGATCCGTATGCCAGTGACACGTCATAGAACTCATTGATTATTATGATTACTTTGCAATAGTCTTGATTACAGTGGCATAAAGTTCAACAGTTTTTGGTTAAATGCCTTTTGGTACTAAATAATTGGACTACTTTTAAAGGACATTTGTTATTAGTGTCGCAACTAAATATTGGTATGAACTTAGTGGTTACAAGGTCTCATCATTGACAGAAATCCTGTCTGCAGTTGATGAGTACATATATGTAGTTATATAAAGACACAACAAACATAGTCTAACGTTTTGCTGATTCATGGTAATAAAGGGTCAAATATCGGTGAAAACTGGCTGCTATGGGATGTTTGGACATATGTAGAGCATGCTGTGTAGCGCCTATGATAAAGATTAATAAACCAGTCAACTCAGCTGGGAACAGTGTATGCACACTGCAAATTTCAGCCAGATATCTGCTGTTTTTCTCAAGATATTAAACTTCAAAAATCGTAAAATTTAACACGTAGCGTCGACTCGTGATAAGCCTTGTATCTTCAAAATATCATATCTCTGAGAGTTTTTGACAAAACTAGCTGAAAATTTCAAGATTTACTCAACTTGAGCTGTACTTCAAGCCCTGCAAATTTCTTGCAGATCTGAGATGGTGTGGTGAACAATTGTCTAAATACTGGCCGCGTTGTCATGGAATGACCCTGTTTGTAATTTTCAATGTAAGTGTGACAGTGGTTAATAAGGGTCTATGAATGCCAAACTTGGTAGCAATGATTTTTATTAGAAAATGAACAGTTTCAACAAAAAGCACTTCAATAAAATCTACTTTTAAAATTTTGTGTACATTTGAGGACCACCCTAATATATATATATGGTATGTAATGGTATGTATACCCCTCCCAAAAATCAGGCTACATTAAAGTTTTAATGTGTTTTAAAAGATTTTCAACGTTTTTAAAGATTTATACCCTTCAAATCAATTATACCCCCCACAAATCAAATTCCTGGCTACGCCCCTGTATAAAGGCATCAAGCAGACAGAGCCTGCCGTCAGGTGTTGAGCCTAGGTGCTGAGGTTTCCTGAATTGTCTCCAAATACGAGAGAAATTGAGGAGAAATGCTTCTATAGATTTGTCCGCTCAATCAAAATAGTTCTTCAGTTTGCACGCTTTCGTTACACTGACGGGCGTTCTTGTCCTTTTATGCTAAGAATTTCATTAAACAACGAACATCTCTGCTTTGGCTCGATGGACGATTTGGACGACTACAAGCTAAGGAACCAGTGGCGGTTCCAGGATTTTTTGATGGGGGATGAAAAAATGTATAGGAAGTTGGCGGGGGGATGCAAAGTTTTAAAAAGGAAATGAGAGGGGAACAGGTAATTCTTCTTAGTGTTTTGCCCACTAAATGTTAATAAACCTTGCTCCGGAAAAGGTTGACAAGCAAAGATAGACGCCATCCGCAGCATTTTTCATTAGATTTTTTCTAAATTTACCGCAAAATGGGTTGACAAACAAAAAAAGGTCGTCGCGCATCCGCGGTATTCAGTTCGCCGAATGTAAAAATTTTAATTATAAAATTTTAAAAACGCTTAGTGGGGAGAGAGGCATCCCCCCTCAGTCATCAACACGGCGGAACCGATACTGTAAGGAATACAGACTGACTTCTGATTTCCTCCAGATCATTAATACATAAGAGAGAGAGAGAGAGAGAGAGAGAGAGAGAGAGAGAGAGAGAAAGAGAGAGAGAGAGGAGAGATCAGCATATTCTGTGTAAAAATGCAGTCTACCTCATCAGAGTATAGAACCGACTGCTTCTTTGTCCGTTGACAGTGATGACAATTCGTAATGTATTGCATGGCATTTCGTTTTTGACCGCTCTACAGTGTAGGCCCGACTTCACGGCCATAAACAAAGCCCACCCCCAGGCCCATCATGAAAATAGGCCCACCGATTTTCGAGATAACCTTTTTTGCTTGTCAGAGATTTTCAGTATAGGCGACGGCCTTTTTCCTCAGCCCCCCCGGCCCCACTCGGACCTTAATCCGGCTCTGCCCGACCTTTAACTGCGCGCGTTGAAGTTTCAGGCGAATTGCACCAAATTCTCTATTTGACATTTCACACTAAAATAACACGATTTAAATATGAATTATTTTGCATTGGGTCGAACAATTGACTTTCAATGTTTAACTGCTTTCGTCATATTCACCAGGGGCGTAGCCAGGAATTTGATTGGGGGGGTGTTAATGTGATTGGGGGGTATAAACAGTGATGTTAACAAGGACCGACCCCCCCAAGAACGAGGATAAGGACAAGGACCGAACCCCCAAGGACGAGGATAAGGACGAGGACTGACTCCCCAAGGACGAGGACAAGGACAAGGACTTCAAATTGGTCCTTAAGGAGTCCTTAAGGACAAGGACCAGGACAAGGATTAACATCACTGGGTATAAATATTTAAAACACTTTGAAAATCTTAAAAAACACATTAACAATTTAAGGTAGTCTGATTGCATCATTGGGGGCGGGGAGGAGTATATATACCGACATACCCCCTCGTCGCTACGCCCCTGATATAAACACAATACGATGACTTTTATTATCCTCGTCTGACTTCCTAAGATATAATTTTCATGCCGTAACTTATATGGCTGGAAGCTTACTTTAAGCAAACTAAAAGTCATATTTAAAATAAGAGCAAACCAATTAGATAAGTGAGTTAGGCCTATGATTTATTTCGATCGATTTGCTCAGATTTCTACTGCTGAACACTTGATATTATAGGAAGCAATGTCTGAGACTTTTTAGGGGACGACAAAACAAAGCTGCGATGGAAATATGATTGGGTTACTTTTAAAAGCAATGAATTATTGCTGTTTCTATTGCGATATGTTTCTGCGAGTCCCGCGTCTTAGCGGACGACAACTCAGTTTCTGTTCGACCGACGTCCAGACACAGAATCCATCGAAGCGGAGAGGGGAGGGGAGAGGGGAGGGGAGAGGTGGCAGATCGCCTATGTGGTCTTCTGTGGTCTTCTTCTTCGGAAAATGGGAAGATCCTCTCGACGGCCGATCGGGTAACGAGTTCACGGATCGACGATTTGGAACGGACCAATAGACTGCAGAACAAATGGAACGGAGAGAGAGAGAGAGAGCGAGAGAGAGAGAGAGAGCGAGAGAGAGACAGACAGACAGACAGACAGAGCGAGAGAGAGACAGAGGCACAGAGACAGAGGCACAGAGACAGAGGCACAGAGACAGAGGCACAGAGACAGACAGAACGAGAGATAAAGAGATAGATAGACAGCGTGTATGTCCTATCGATATATGGAGGGTGATTTTATCAGCGGAGAGCAGCAGCAGTAGGCCCTGTGTGTCTGAGGAATCCTGTTAGTGGATGTATCGTTGCGTGCGGTTGATTGGCTAATTGGAATCGAATTAATTGAGAAGCCAAGGAACTGGGAGTGGGAGACGGAGGGGATGGAGTAGGTCTCCTCCTCCTCCTCCTCCTCCTCCTTCGCCCACTCTGAGGTTGATTGATGGCTTCGTTGCCCGGTTCCTAATCGCCGAGGCGTCTCCTTCCATCCCCACCCCACCTCACCCCAGCCCCTCTGACCCTCTCCCCCCCGACCTCATCTGTCCATCTCAGACCAACCATTTGAGTTGTTCGGCTGACGAAACTCCCGAAGCATCATCAGTCAAGCTGTTCATCTCCGCATCGTCAACCGAACGAAAGTGAATCTAAGAGACGACGTCACTTCTCTCACAGACTCCGCATTCAATAATTTTACCATAATTAAGCGCCTCTGAATTGAATTCCTAAAATAACAAATTCAATGATAAAAAGCAAATTGAATGTGGTTTCAATTCACTGTGTATACCTCGAGATATCGATGTCCAGGACACGATGCACTTGTGGTCCCCACTCCCCATCAATCGCTGGGGGATTTACTGTAGGCTGTCTCTCCATCGACGGCCCGTGGACGTCGTGAAGGGAATCTAAGCAGAGAGAGGATTTGGCACTTTTTCAACCGATAAGCTTCGTTATAATTGGATAATTCAGATGTGCAGAGGAACAGTCATTACGAGAACAAAGATGAGAGGAACAGAGGAGAGAGAGAGAGAGAGAGAGAGAGAGAGAGAGAGAGAGAGAGAGAGAGAGAGGGACGAAAGGAGACGAGACACAAACTCAATTACTTTGATGGAAATGTCGTGAAGCTTGTTTGCAAAAAGAAATTACACATGAAGATACATATAGGAGAAGAAGAAGAAGATGATGATCATGATCATGATGATGATGATGAGGAGGAGGAGGAGGAGGAGGAGGAGGAAAAGGAGAAGGAGGACAAAGAGAGGAGGAAAATATCGGGAAAACGCAAACGAAATAATAATAATTAAAATATGATTACGAATGGATGCGGATAGCGTTTGGTGAAAACTAAAACAGCAGAGATACTAAGAACCGTTTCTATTTCTGATCGCTTCCTATAGTCTGCTGTGCTTTCGTAGGCCACAAGCAGGGGCGTAACCAGGAATTGGGGGGGGGGTATAATGTGATTGGGGCGGGGGTATAAATCTTTAAAAACTCTTAAAATCTTAAAAACACATTAACAATTTTAAGGTATAGTTTGATTTTTTTGGGGGTATATACCGATATACCCCCGTCGCTACGCCCCTGGCCACAAGTCTCAGACCTCATCAGCCCCTCAGTGACTGATTCTGGGGACAGTGCATCATGTCTTGAACATCGATGTTTCAGTATATACAATATACATGGAACTTATATAGGTCAGAGGTCAGAGGCCACCGGCGGAATTTACACGTCCTGTAGGAAAGTTGCGCTGAGAAATGATCGAATCTCTTCACTATAGTTCCGTAAATATCTTGGCCTCGAAAGAGCAGAGGCCAGACTCGCGGCGGTTTGTCCTCCTGCGCTGAGCATCGCTGGCCTGTCCTCAGACTGTTTATGCTGAGCATCGATGACAAACGACCTCCGTCTTTTCCACCCGGTGGATGGGGGGGGCGCTGGACCATTAGACCCGGCCGGCGTCCAGTGCTACGGTCTGTATATACTCGGAAGAGACTGGAAACAAATAGCAAACAATCGATCGACAGACAGACGATCGGAAGAAGAGCAGCTGCACATGGAGTGGGAAAGAGCTTCCGGAGCGTTCTGCAGAGATACAGGTGAGGAGTAGGGAACAAAGGACGGAAGGACGTGTATGGCCTGCATTCAGTCATCAGGTGCTCTGTCCAGAGAGAGAGACAGGTTCCAGTCTCCATCGTCGCCACTCCCTCTCTCTCTCTCTCTCTCTCTCTCTCTCTCTCTCTCTCTCTCTCTCTCTGTCTCTGTCTCTCTCTCTCTCTCTCTCTCTCTCTCTCTCTCTCTCTCTCTCTCTCTCTCTCTCTCTCTCTCTCTCTCCGGAGCATTTTATTTTTTCTTTGCCGTGGGGGTGAAACACATCCCACGCTAGCATCGTTATATTTGGCTGTTCTTCTGTGTTTTCCTTCCATCTTTCTCTCTAGTGCTTCTCTTAGTACCGTAGACGTGTTTCTTCTCTCGGAACACGGCCTCTATCCACTTGTTTTGTCTATAGTAGGGATTGAGTTTATCAAGGCCTTTCTACTCTTCTATCCTTTCTTTTTGTGCGTCGCCTCTTAACGCCTCGAACTCAACGATGGTTGAATTTGAACGACGCCCGGAACATCAATTTCTTCCGATAGGAAAAGCGTCAATCGGACAAAAGCGCACAGATTGAGACACTCGATGTTAAAGGTCGAAGGGGCCTAACCCCCTCCCACCCCCGTCCGCGAATTGAATCTGAAGAGGGCTGCTGCTGCTATGTGTGCTGAGCGTGCAATGGAGTCAGGTCGAAGACTTTGACAAAGCGATGACGTCAGTGAGAAGAAAATTTATTGGAAACTTTTAAACAAAATCTGTGATCAATATTTAAAGACAATTTTATGACAAATGATGATGAGCTAACAGAGGCAGAGAGACAAGACAGTCACAGACAGACAGACAGACAGACAGACAGACAGACAGACAGACAGACAGACAGACAGACAGACAGACAGACAGACAGAGTGGCAGGGAGACATAGAGGAGGAGGAGGAGGAGGAGGAGGAGGAGGAGGAGGAGGAGGAGGAGGAGGAGAAGAAGAATGAGACCGTTTAATCTTCTTAGTGTGCTGGATTTTTGCCATTGTCTTCTTCATTGTCGTATCGATATCATCGTAAGGCGGTGATCTTGCTGTGTGTCCGTCAATCTCTTACGGTTGCGGATTTTTCGAGAGAGAGAGAGAGAAAGAGAGAGAGAGAGAGAGAGAGAGAGAGAGAGAGAGAGAGAGAGAGAGAGAGAGAGAGAGAGAGAGAGAGAGAGAGAGAGAGAGTAAACCGCTATCTGTGACTTTTTTCTAATCTCCGGGAGTCACTTTCCGTCGTTGGAGGAGGAGGAGGAGGGGAGGCTCTGTCCTCTTCGTCGCTCGAGTCAACAGAGCCGGCGACTAGAAGGCGTCTCCGTCTCCTCCTCCTCCTCCTCCTCCTCCTCCTCCTGCCCGGCCTCTCCTCCTCCTCGTCCAACGCTGCTCAGAAGACGCCGTGCTCCGTGGAATGTCACAGCCTCTGCTGTTTGCCTGTAATGAGAGACCCTTCGGAGGATCGGCAGACGACGTATAGACGACTCTGTCCCTGGCGAGGCGAGGCGCATCGACTCTTCTTAATCCCCGAGTATTTTGCGGGTAGAACAGAGTCTCCGTCGCGCCCTTCGGAAGAGAGAGAGAGAGAGAGAGAGAGAGAGAGGAGAGGGGGAGGGGGAGGGGAGTGCTGAGTCCGCCTACCTTGAGCGAGCGATGGAGCGCAGGTGAATCGACGCAGTTGACATTTCGACGGCCAATGACTCTGCGTTCTCAATGTTTGCTCATCCGCTGCTCTTCTTCGTCGGCAGGTGATCTTGAGTGACAGAATGACAACCTGATGCGCGACTTTGACAACATCGTTCGTCACTCATTTTGCAGGTGACTGTCACCTATGACGTCATCACGTCGTCAACGTCACAAACCCAGCGCTTCATTGGCTCTCAACGCCAATCCTATCACCAATTTCAATTATAGTAGTAGTAGGCCTAGTAGTAGTAGTAGTAGTAGTAGTAGTAGTAGTAGTAGTAGTAGTAGTAGTAATAATAATAATAATAATAATAATAATAATAATAATAATAATACAGTAATAATCATGTGCAAAAATTAATTCCTGATTTGTATAGAATCTGCTTTGAAGCTCGACGATTTAATTGTGGTGATAATAATAATATACTGTATTATTATTATTATTATTATTATTATTATTATTAGTTAGTAGTTAGTAGTAGTATAGTAGTAGTAGTAGTAGTAGTAGTAGTAGTAGTAGTAGTAGTAGTAGTAGTAGTAGTAGTAGTAGTAGCAGTAGTAGTAGTAGTAGTAGTAGTAGTAGTAGTAGTAGTAGTATTAAGGCAGACAATTTCTTAATAGGATTGGGGAGTTGCAGTCTAGTTGCATCATCGTATACCGGATTCTTGGACCTGGAGAGAGAGAGAGAGAGAGAGAGAGAGAGAGAGAGAGAGAGAGAGAGAGGAAGTTAAGTGGGAGAAACGATCAGAGGGAAAGGTTTCTTCAGAAAACATCGATTTTTATATTAGACCTAAAGAGTAGAATTTACTTCGGCGAAATTCCTTCGGATTGATTTCGGATGAAACTCCTGGCGACGGATAAAAGGAGCAGAGAATGGATATCCCGAGGTCGTGTTTTGGATATCCAGTGGTTAGGCCTAGGGACTATATTAGTTTTTCAGAGGAGCCGATCTCCTTAATTTTCCTCCGGCCACAAAATTTCTTCACGACTTTTTAAAATTAATTTTAAACGACCATTTAGAGTTCACAGTTCGCGTTTTCTTTTCTTTCCCGTGCATGCAAAGTGCTAAAGTAAACAATAAAAGATCACAACGAATAAAATGTACGTTCCGGATCGGGATCTCTTACCAGACGTTCCGGATCAGAGATCCGGCTCAATTTCCGGCTCAATATCCCGTGGTCGTGTTATGTTGGATGTCCCGTGTTCTTCGTGTTGTTGTTGCTGTTTGTAGGAATCTCGGATTACAGGGTCGAGAGGTTTGGCAGAATCCTCAGATGTACGTCGTCAGTTCACGGCCTCTCTGTCAACAGATCCGCGGACTGTCGATCGGCCAGATAAAGTTCTGCCAACTCTACCAGGACCACATGCCGGCTGTCAGCGTCGGAGCAAGGCTCGGTCTCGACGAGTGTCAGTGGCAGTTTCGCTCTCGACGATGGAACTGCTCCACTGTCAACGACACGTCACTCTTCGGAACCATCACCGACATCGGTACTGACAGTTTATGTAGCGCTAGAAATGTCAGTCATCGTCGTCGTCGTCGTCGTCGTCGTCGTCACTGTTAATGTTTGTAAAATAAATCTGCAATGGAGTGAACGTGCGATGAAAAATAAAGGCTATAAACGGATATAATAAATAAAATGTTTGCGCTACTTTAGCGTGATTTAAGGTGGCATAGGAGGAGGCATTACTGTATACCTGTGTGGAATCCACTAGGTCTAGGGGCACTAACGGGGTTTGAACCCACTCCGTCAGCCTACCGCTCCAGCGCCTAAACCACTCTGCCAACAAGCGTCGTTCGGTTGATGCGCAAACCGATTTAGTAGTACTAGTCAGAGAATATTTCTTCTTCTTCTTCTTCGCCTCTAAATATTTTCATTTCGTCTTTTCTCATTCGAAAATTTAGTTTTAGAATCGCAGAGTTTAGAGCAAATAATTATTATGCGTTTCTGAAATGATTGGCAAAATATTGAGAATTATCGCATCCACACAGCGCGTCCTGCACTTATCCTGTTGCACGATAAGAAGTGGGAAATATTACCACCTGGATTTCCAGGTAACGTATCAAATGATTTCAAGCAACGCGAGTGGGGGGAAGGGGGGACAATTGTTCCTCTCCTTCTACATCTTCTCCTCCTCAAGGGTCATCATTACGAGAGGACAAATCAGTGGAATATGTGTGTGTTCTTCCAGTTGCCTGGTTATGAGATCAGTTCCGGTTGAGTTGCGTGTCTTGTGTGTCTGTTTCACGGTTGGCTGATTCCTTTGCAGGAAGCGCCGAGACGGCGTTTGCGCACGCCGTCTTGGCCGCGGGGGTCGTGCACGCCGTCAGTCGGGCGTGTCGAGAGGGAGAGCTGGGCGCCTGCGGCTGCAGCCGGAGACAGCGTCCGAAGGAACTGAACCGAGACTGGATCTGGGGAGGATGCGGAGACAACACTGACTACGGATACAAGTTCACTCAAGGCTTTGTGGACATCAGAGAACGAGAGAAGAATTACCCTCGACACTCCAAGGAACTGGCCAGGATGCTCATGAACCTACACAACAACGAAGCCGGACGGAGGGTGAGCGAGTGAGTGAGCGAGTGAGTGAGTGAGTGAGTGAGTGAGTGAGTGAGTGAGTGAGTGAGTGAGTGAGCGAGTGAGTGAGTGAGCGACAGCCGACGCGGCCACTGCAGAATGTCAGTGGGAATGTCAGAGAGAGAGAGAGAGAGAGAGAGAGAGAGAGAGAGAGAGAGAGAGAGAGAGAGAGAGAGAGACACGAAACGGTCGAAACCAAATGCATGAACTAAACCGCCCTATATGTCTAAATGTCTAAATGGTCAGACAATCGCTGTCGTTCAACACAGGCTCAAGAGAATTCTAGTCAAGAGATGTCCATGGGTTGGGTTAACCCATGGGTTGGGTTGGATTGGGTTGGGTTGGATTGGATCAGGCTTTCCATAATAATGGTAGGTTGGGTTGGGTCAGAAAATAAGTCCTGGTTGTAGTGTATAACGGTGGGTTGGGTCAAGTAACACTATTACCGGCATGGGTTGGGTTGGGTGGGAGATTTTATGGGTTGGGTTGGATTGGGTTCTAAAAAATGGACCCATGGACAACTCTGTCATATAGTCTACTAATTTCATACGTGATATATATATATATATATATTTATTTATATTCCTAAGATATGAGAGAGGGCAGGAACTTCAGAAAGTATGGAGATTGTCAGATTAGTCTCTAATTGTTTATCAAATGAGGATCGCCATTTTAAAAATATGGGAATGACTTTAGCAATTTTCATGTCCGAGGGAAAGATAGATGACTGCTGAGAATGATAAGTTAAATAGGGAAGATAGGATGTTTGCCAAATCAGGAATCATTGGTTTGAGAACTTTCATAGGTATATTATCTATTATCAGGCCCGTCTTATAGTGTTCAAAATCGGGCACAGTGCCTGGGGCCCCGCGCATCTTAGGGGCCCCGCGCCGCGCGCAAACTTTTTTGCTTGCTCGCGAACATTGAAAAAACGTACGATTACCTCTTTTTGCTTGTCAACAGCCAAAAACGTTTAGAGATGAACTTTTTTGCTTCTTCTCAACATTCAAAAAAGGTTGGAGATTACCTTTTTGCTTGTCAACATTTGATCATCACATGTAGGGCCCCGCAGACCGCCAGGTGCCCGGGTCCTCACACAGGTATAAGAGGGGCCTGATCTAATCCATAGCTGGACTTAGATTTAAGGCTTGTAGTAACAGCATTACAGTAATGCTTTCTTCAGAAATTGTCGCATTGAGAAACTACTATAGGGTTGATGTGTTTAAGATAGATGTGCGTGTTTTTCAATGATAAGGCTAGATGTGAATTGGCATTGCTTTTGCCAAGGAGGGACCTATGTTAGTAGAATGCTCATTGAATCTAGTCACAGGATATAGTGAATGGGTCTGTAATGTTTTGGCCGTCGTGAATGAAGTATTCTGGTAGGTTTCTATCCAGATCTTGGTTGAATAAGTTCTTTAAAGAACTTTAAGGCATACTTCATGTCAAATTGGGAGGAGGGGGCCTCTGTCAACAAATTGGGATAGTAGCTCGTCTTGCTTTCAGGAGAACTTGAGAAGAGCATTAAGGATATTTCTGTATTTATTATATTGAAGTTTCGATTTCAAGGTTTCAGATCTGATTAATTTAATATGAAGCTTTTCTTTCGTAATTCAAGCCTTAGCAATGCAGGGGGTTACAGAGGCGTAGCGAGGGTATCCGGCGCCCGGAGGCAAAGTGTACAGTTGCCTCCCCCCCAACACTGCTGACGAGCAAAAAAGGTCGTCACATCGTTCTCTCGGCGCCCCTCAACTCTCTCTACGGCGCCCCTTTCCCTCTATGCTCCTGACAAGCAAAAAAGGTCGTCGCACTTCTTTCTTCTTATTGATTATGTATTTGACTGTTTAACTTACCCCCAAAAAACTCGATGTTGGCGCCCCCTCACCTCGGCGCCCGGTGGCATATGCCACACCTGTCCCCCTTCGCTACGCCTCCGGGGGGTTATACCCTGGGTTTACGTGGAATGTTCTTATTTCTACGATTGATTGGTTTTAGTGGAAAGCAGTTTTTGAAAATTTCGGCAACTTTACGAATAAATAGTGAATAAGCAAAGTCGGGGTTTTCCGCAGCTGGAGATATTATCTTGGGTCAGTCAACTCAACTGATTGGATCAATGAATGTTGGCATTTGAAGCTTTGTCGTATGACCTGTGATGCGAATTTGAACACTTAGAACTATATTTACGTGCGTGATTTAGGATTGGAGATAATAGTTTGTATCATAGACGAATGGCAGAGATATTGTTACACTCCTAACACCCCCAACAACCCCCATTTGAGACCGACACCCCCTTACTCCACCCCTATTTCAGCTATGCGATGACCTTTTTGTGTGTAAGACTATTTCGGCACAGGGGACCCGCAGAATTTACCGACAATCCACAAATTGATAATCCTAGAAATAACCCTGGCTAATAGGGAGGTGGTCTGAGAGATCGGAGTAAATAATGACAGATTTGGATTATGCGGTTAGTTGAGAATATGGTCGACGAGAGTTTCAGAGAATTCAGTGATTCTGGTCGGATTACATGCAGAGATCGTGGGAAAGAAAGTTTGCGAGAATAAGCAATTAATGTTATTTTTTTATGCTAGGGTATCCCCGCCTTTACGTGGATATTAAAAAGAGCAGATGAAAACAGACTATTGGTGGCAGAAATGAGTTGTTTGAGAAAGATATTGGGAGTAAGTAAATTACAAAGAATAAGAAATGAAGACATCAGGAAAAGACTGGGAAAAAAAAGAGAGAAAATGATACACATATCAGTAGAAGGAAATAACATCGAACAAGTAAAGAACTTTACATATGTGGGAGGAGAAATATCAAGCGATGGAAGACACGAACAAGATATTAAAAAGAGAGCAGCAAAAGGACTATACAGACAATGGGAAGACTTAGACATATTTGGAATGCTAAAGAAATAAAGATCAACACAAAAATTCAAATATACAACACTATCATTGTTCCACAAATGCTTTATGGATCAGAAACGTGGATATTAAAAAGAGCAGATGAAAACAGACTATTGGTGGCAGAAATGAGTTGTTTGAGAAAGATATTGGGAGTAAGTAAATTACAAAGAATAAGAAATGAAGACATCAGGAAAAGACTGGGAATGAAAGAGACAATAATAGATAAAATCAGAAGAAGAAGACTTAGATGGTATGGACATGTAAATAGAATGAACAGTAACAGACTCCCATATAAAGCACTCTACACATACAAAGAAGGAAAAAGAGGAAGAGGAAGACCCAGGAAAAAGTGGATGGATAACATCAAAGAAGACTTCGAAAGATATCAAATGACAATAATAGATGGAATGAGATTAACAACGGAAAAAGATAAATGGAAAAGTTTTGTGTCTAGCTATTGCCGCTAATGAGCTGGCAGAAAGCAACTATGATGATGATGATGATGATCCCCGCCTTTACCATGCAACAGCGATCTCTATGGGACATATTCGTTGTCGTCTCTCTTGTTGTCCTTAAAAAGGTCACGAGAATCTCAAACGAATTCTTTGTCGTTAAAACGAAACCTTTTAGGCCTATCAGAGTTAGATCCGCTGAATTTGAAACCTGCGATTATCAATGAACTTGTCTCGGCGTCGTCGGGCTTCTGTGTTTCACTCCCCCTCTTTCACTCAGTCGGTACTTTGACATAAGTCAGAGTTCCGTTGCGCCGCAGTGCACTGTTCTGATGTCACACAAAAAAGTTCAAACTCACCGAGAGCGAACGATTTACGAGTGCGGCGAGAGTGTCGATGGATGGTTATCCGTCTTTTTCGGCAGAGGCTTTGTTCGTATACGAGTACACGCGCTTTTGCGGTTCTCTGTTTGAAATCGACGAGTTCCTTTGCAATAAGCGCAATCGCCAGCTGCGATAATGATGATGATGATGACGACGACCGAGGTCGCTAAGCGCCCTTAGATGCCAAGGAAGTGCGCGCGGACGCATAGACAGAGCCTGTTGTGCAATGGACCAGGATTAGTAATGTCGAACAAAAAAAGATAGACAGAGGTAATCAATCGGATGTAAGCACCTCTCGATAAAACCGATAGTTTTTGGCAATCTGTCTGTCTGTCTGTCTGTCTGTCTGTCTGTCTCTCTCTCTATATAAATTCCAAGAGATGATTTTGATTGAAGACAGCAATATTTCTAAGGGGTTCGGTTACAGCGGTGACATAAAAGCTTTTCGTTAACCTCTAATCTTCTTCTTTTTCTTCTTTTCTTCTTCTTCTTCTTTCTCCTCCTCCTCTTCTTCTTCTTCTTCTTCTTCTTCTTCTTCTTCTTCTTCTTCTTCTTCTTCCTCTTCTTACTCTTCTTCTTCAAGTGGACAATGCTATTCTGCTTATACATAAATATCTCTCAGACTGCATAGAACTATTCAGCGCTCAATGTGTTAGTTGTATACGCTAATGCAGTTCTCTGCAGCTGTTCTTCCTCCTCTTCTTCTTCTTCTTCTTCTTAGGCCGTCTATAGTCACGTGAGGGTGTCGTGCAAGTGTCACGGAGTGTCCGGGTCTTGCAGTCTCAAGACCTGTTGGAACCAACTCCCGAACTTCCGTGAGACGGGAACGAGGCTGAAGGAGCGTTACGACGGCGCCACAGAAGTCCGGTTCAACCAGCAGGGGACGTCGCTCGTGCAACGCCATCGGCGCTTCAATCGACCGACGAAGGAGGACCTCATCTACCTGGAAACGTCCCCCGACTACTGCACCTACGACCCGGTCACCGGGTCCCTCGGCACGCAGGGCCGGCGCTGCCTCCGGGCTCCCCGGGCATCGACGGATGCAACCTGCTGTGCTGCGGCCGAGGCTACAACGCCTACAAGACGAAGGTGACGGACAGGTGTCACTGCAAGTTCCAGTGGTGCTGCTTCGTCAAGTGCAAGACGTGCGAACGCGTCGTCGAGGAGTACACCTGCAAGTGAAAATAGGTGCACAGAGTGAGTGCATAGGCGGACTAACTGACCATCAGTGCTAGTTAGCCCCGTATCACCCATCAGTAGTCACAGTCGCCGTCTTTCTCTCTCTCTCTCTCTCTCTCTCTCTCTCTCTCTCTCTCTCTCTCTCTCTCTCTCTCTCTCTCTCTCTCTGTCTCTTGTCTCTGTCTTTCTCCCTCTTAGGCACACGGCGGCGAAATGCAAAATGATCGCTTAATAAGCTGCGACATCTTCCGAAGAGCGCTTCTGAACGTCATTTGGTCACACTGGGTGACTGTCGACAGCGTCTGAAACCATTTCAGAATGCTAGAACTAGGCTTACTGGACACATCTCTAATAATACGGCGATTACAGCGCTTAACATAAAAACGTACTTTTTGGAATACGGTTTTTGGACAATTTCAAGAAATTAAAATTATTGTATAGCGTGATTTAAAGTGGCTTGGGAGGCATTACTGCCTGTGTTAAAGCCACTGGGGGCGCTAACGGGGCTTTAGCCTGCCTACCCCTCCAGCACGTAACCCACTCTGCCATCTTCCGCCCCATCATGCATCATACATAGGCCTACTTTAACGCAGATGACAACTTGGGCACGTGCCGTTAGAAAGTTGGCAGAGAATCTCGCAGGTCTAAATATAACCAAAGTGGACTTGGAAAAGGTTCAGTTGACAAGGCAGTGGACATTGCCATCAATGCTTATGGGCAGAGGTGGTCAACAGGGGACCCGCGGGCCGCATGCGACCCGTCGGCTGCTGATTGGCGGCCCGCGAGACATCTTTCAAAGCAAATTTTATTGGTCCTATTTATGCACACAGTGCTGATTAATGACTGTAAGTATTTTAGTTCCTGTGTTTAATTTAGTAAAATGGTAAAGTGTTTTGAACTGCTGTTTAATAGTAGCTGTTACCAGTTAACTACTACCGTTAGGCCAAACGTGACTGCAGTGACCGTCACTACTTTTCAAACCAACGTGCAAGAGGTAACAAAACGATGCCCTACGCTCCGCATGTTGATCAAAATTTATAATGGCCCGCTTGTAGTAAAAGAGGTTGGCCACCTCTCTGTTATGGGTTTTAAATCCTGGTTTGTTAACGCAAGTTCTTGATGTAAAAAACCAACGGGAGATAAAACTTCAGCTGAACACACACTTTCATACAATCAGTGTTTATTCTAGATCTTGGATTTGAAAATCGCCCCCAAATTTTGACAAGTAGTATGACCTCCCCAAAGTCTGTCCCCCCAAAATGTTAAACTCTCCCCCAATGTCTAGAATAAACACTGCATACAATGTAACAAAGCTGTGAGATTCGCTTTCAAAGGTTCTTAACAATTCACCATCTCATGATGTTTTAACCCCCCCTTGATGTAATGCAGCAGTTTTGATTACAAGTCATTACCAGAGTTTCATAACTGAACTCCAGTTCTTACGAAATTCCTTAACAGCAAAAGAACTGAATGTCCCTTGAGTTACATTAGTGGGTTTAACTGCATTGCTGAGTCGAGTCTGGGACTACATTTACCTAATGATAATGAAGCCAAAAGTCAAGTGGACATTCTCAATCTCTATAATCCGTGTTTATGCTTAAAAGAGTTACTGTCACAAAGACAAAGACCCATCTTGAAACAACAAAGTTATATCAGCAAAAAGCTCAGCAAAGCAAACCCAATTCGAAATACAATTCAACCCCAAAAGAACATATTAATAAAAAAATAATTAAGCAGAACAAATCATTTGTAAAAGGCTGGGCAAAATAAATAAAAACATCATGATATAAAACTAACAATATTCTGAAAACAAAACCCCGTTTGACATAATTAACTTCTCCGGTGGCTTTCAGTCCACTTCCAGATGTTTGCTCGTCTAAATTTCTAGATTTACTGCAGATTTGATGCTGGCTGCGTGGTGGGGGTTTAACTTCCACCCCACCCCCATCAAAATCATTTCACAGGTTTTGTTTCAAGTCCAGCTGAACTTAGAAGAACACCAGAACTGTTCAGTCTATAGGGTGGGCCTATCTGATGTCAAAGCAGTCACTGCCTGTACAAATAACCAATATGCTGCCAAGACAGAATCTATATAAATTTTGATCATCAATCTGACAATTCTGTTTTGGCATTTTTTAAAATTTTGCTACTAAATAAATTCTGCACTTTAACAAGACGGCAACAACAATCACTGCATTCAACATTTTCTTCACAAACTGATATTTCAGTCTGTCTGTCTGTGAGATGATTTCACTAAACTGCTTCCTAAAATATGTTACAAAACAGAAACGACAGAATGATGGAGAGAATAATCACACACACACACACACACACACACACACACACATACACACACACACACACACACACACACACACAGAGCTTCAAGTCACAATTTACTTCTATCAAAAATTGTTCATTGTATTTAAAGAAGAGAGTATTTACATCTTAGTAATAACAATAATGTACTGACTTCAATCAAAGCTTAATTAATACGCTTTGCATCATCTTTTGAAATAGAAAGCAGAAAAGACAACAAAATTGCACTTTCTTCTTTGATTGGTGAAATGAAATCAGTGAAGTGAAGTGAACCATGTGACAAATCTTCATCACATGATTCAGTTCATATCTTCGTGAAGCTCAACATGGAAACAAAGAGATTTTCAGCTTATCTTCACTTTGTATAAAAAAATTCTGCCCAAAACAAAAAGATTAAAATTTCAGCTCTAAGAGCTCAAGCTAGAAGCTTCCGATAATTAGCAATAGCAATAAGCATAGCAATAGCAATAAGCATAGCAATAAGAGTGGATTTTCGACATCGCTGCCTTCTGACCTTCATTGACATGCCAGTGCTGTCAAAGCGCTTTTGATTTTGGCTTTAAAATATGTTACAGCACTAAATAAATCATCCTGGATAATAATAATAATAATAATAATAATAATAATAATAATAATAATAATAAGACAGCACCTAAAATAAATCTCTGAAGGGATAAACATATCATAGGGTAACATGTATATATTGGCATTCAGAAGCACTAATTTCTATCTCACAAAGGCTTCTTACATTTACAACTAAATATATATAAACTCTGTAATATAAAATACTAACACACACAGTTGCATCTTCTGGTCTTGATTCACAGAAACAAAGCCAAATACCCGGAAAAAACACTGAGTGATACTTTTTATGTCTTACTTCTATTGTCAACGTTAACAGAATGACTTGGAAAAGGTCTTAAAGGCTTCTTAGCCAAACTCTAAAACAAAATAAAAATCAGATGATTGACCAAACAATAATTATTAAGCAGAGCAAGATTTTGATATCATATAAGTGATATTCATTGCTAAATAAATACGACGGCAGCATTCCCAAATATTGAATAAATACTGAGACAAGTAATTCAAAGTCTGGCAGTTAAACTGCGGCACTTTAAAACATTTAACCATTTAAAACATTAAAAAATCTAAAACATTAACCAAACAAAACGGTAGAAAAGAAACGACAACAAAATACATCACAAAGAAAGAAAAGACAACGAAAACAAACAATGGAACATCACAGGGACTTACAAAACCGAGTTGGTTCAATCATCTTTTATTTGCTTCCTCACTCACACAAATACTAACGGCTGACCACGCACAGCAGTTGGAGCTACCTTGATAGACCAGCTTCCACGATAGTTCAGGCAGCCAAAATAGGTATACAGGCCAACCAAGCCTACTGAGTCTCATTTTAAAATAACAGAGAAAATGTCACAGAAAATACTACAATCTATTTATTATCAAAGAATCATTCCAAACATTTATTAGCCCATTCAAACAATCAACAAAAATATATACCAGCCTCAAAAGTAAGAAAAACTCATAAAGCAACATCCAAATTACACCAAAACTTTGAACTTTTAATTAATTAAATTCAACTGCACCTTTGCAAATATATTAGTTTTACTATGAAGCAAGAATTCTGCACATATGCATCTATAAATACATGGAAGCACCAACAAGAAAACGTAAAATGCAACAGTTATTTAACATAATATATTCATATGAAATAGATTGGCCCTTATTATTAATTACCAATACCCCATGCATAGAATCTGCTTTGCTCTTAAAAATCAACATTCAGACTTGCTGAAACTTCAAAGTCGATAGCTGGACAAAGCTGGAGGATGAAAACCTGACCACGATATAATGACATAACATCACTTACCAACAGTGAACCACAACACAGCTGAAACAAAATGAAACCTTGTTATCTCGCCACTGTCTAGCACGTTTAGGGTGCTTATTGGAGGGGTGAGATAACGAGGTCTCACTGTACATATATCCTGATATACTGTAATTAAAAAAGACTTAAAGTGAATACATTCAATATTTAATTGCACAAGAAAACTGCCTGGAAACATTTTTCATTTAACTGTAAAAATATTCTG
Source organism: Metaphire vulgaris (assembly GCA_018105865.1). Classification (NCBI taxonomy): domain Eukaryota; kingdom Metazoa; phylum Annelida; class Clitellata; order Crassiclitellata; family Megascolecidae; genus Metaphire; species Metaphire vulgaris. The sequence continues at coordinate 435,426 of CM030861.1, read as the reverse complement.
AGGCAATGAAATATAACTAGAAAAGAGCTCCATAAAATGAGCGTATGCTCATAGCACCATCAAAGTTCTCAACTCAATTAACTCGAGTTATTCCCCCTATAATTCAGAAATTCCAACATTCAAACACAATTGAATTAAAGCTTCAAGAAGTCGCATAATAAAAAAATTAATTAAATGACTTTAAATTAAATGACTTCTGTGTCATTTGTCTTCACAGAGAAATATTTTCAGAAAGTGAATTCCAAAGACACCAGTGACAGCTTAAACTTAACCCCTTTACTGGCCATCTGTTTGTAACGTAATGTAAAATGGACGCATATGTGCATCACGGCCAGTAAAGGGGTTAGGCACAGGTCTTCAGAAACAAGTTTCCTGCAAAGCACATCGCATACACGCAAGGCCTACTGCATCATACATTCAACGACCAAGCAGAAAGCCTGAAACACTTATAAGCACTTTAACTAACTGAATTTCCTTCAAAACTTTACACATTAATAAACATATTAAAAATAGCAAAGCCTTATAAAAGCAGCTTCACAAACTTTTGAAAACATTGATGTATTATATAATTATATATACATCAATGTTTTCAAAAGTTTGCATACATACATCAGAAGGCCTCTGATGTATTATAATACATCAGAGGCCTTCTGCCTCTATGTATACAATTATACATGTTATATGAAATTGTATTTGCATAACTGGAAATGAATAGAATGTACATAAGCAGTTATTATTAAAAAGCTCCTGTCTGCAAAAATTGCATGGCATATGCATAGAAATATAACCAACAGTAAATCATTCAAACAGCAGGTCAACACTAACACGAATTAAAATTGACAGGGTCCAACAAATACAAGCAAAGAATAAATAACACATAAAACATCGGCAGATAAGGACAGAGTCATGACAAAGTAGAGCAATGCTGTCGACTCAACAAGACTCAAATGAAGGAAGACATCTCTAGACATCATCTCACTCGGTCCTTCACCAATGCTGCGATTTACGACGGTGGGGGCCCTCGGATGTACTTTAGAACCGGGTCCAAAATAAGGCCAAGGCCAGCGAGCAGTTCGCACCAACCGTCTCCGAAGAGAGCAAAGAGACAGCTGGCAAGGACAAAGGACAAGGCCAGAGGAAGCACAGCGCTCAGAGGCCAAACGGACGGAACAACGTCGCCAGTCAATCTAACAATCAAACGAAGAATATTTTCATTTATATTCAAACGCTAACAAGCACTGCATATTATTCCATGACAAGTATGCATTAAATATCTTCAATGCCAAACTCAGCTTCAATAAACATTAAAAGACTGCGAAACTCGTACTGAGGAAAATGCCTCGTTGTGAGGTAACAGCGAGGAACACTAACGCCATCTGTTGATCGACTGCTTCAGGAAGCAAACACCCCCGTTTCCGTCTCACCAGCTTCATCAACTTTTCATCGTTTTCCTGGCGAAGCCCTTGAAGCCGATCAGACGACGATGTTATCGCCTGCTTCAGCGCCAGAGCAGACGGTTCGGAGCAGACGTCTGCAAACTCCAGAGAGACCGAACTCAGCTGACGTAACATCTCATCAAGCATTTTCAAGCGCTCCTTCGTCTCCTGTTTGAAAGAACAAAGGTGAAGGAAAACATTTAAAAGGTCAATAACAACACAGCTGCACACTTCAAAGCACAAATCTTCTTCCACTCAACAGCCTCCGTGTAACAGTCTTTAAAAAGCACAACACTGTTTCAATGTCTACGCTTCAAATGTCCAAAACAATCCAACTAGCACACATCATCAGTGAGGCAGATTAAAAAACACTTAACCCCTTATCGGCCATGACTCATATATATATGTGTCCGTTTTACATTACATTATAAATAAAGGGGCTAATTTTAAAAAAAACTTAATGTAATCAATTGACACAGATAAGAATATCTTCAGAAAAACTTAGTATATTTTGCATAACCATACAAATCAATACCATTCTTCGTGATTTGATCAAGAAAGTTTGACAGTGCAGGCATCTCACATAAATGAGGAATAAGAACTATTAATCACATAGACATTTAGTAATATGGCACACAAGAAATTGTCAGCTAAATAATAAAAATATTAGATTTTATGAGAAATCACAATTAACATCGATGCTCAAGGGTGATGATGACAAAAGTCTCAAATCAGTCAGTTAATTGTTAATATCTTAGAAATTATTTAACGTAAACTGAGTGTGGATGCCAAGCATGGGCTTGGGGAAATTCAGTCCTCCCAAAATTCTTGCTTAGCACCTGAATAATTTGAGCAAGAAGCATATTTTCAGGACCACAATCAAAAGAAGTTCAGTAAATGCCATTTACTGCAAAATTCCTGGCACAGCCATTGGGTGTGAACTTCGTTCAGTCGGAGATAAGAGGAATAATTTGATTATTCATTCATTCATTCATTCATTCATTCATTCATTCAGTTTCAGTCAAGAATATTTTCTTGTCTGAAAAATCCTAAGCAGAGAAAATAATCCACCTGTAAGTCTGAAACTTCTTCCAGACCAGCTCCATCTGATGCCAATTCAGTAAAGCTGTTACTCCTTGAAGAATGATCGCAAAGCCGGAAGAGAGAGATCAATTCCTCTTGTGTGTTGATGTATTTATTCCAGGATATCAGAGCCAACTGCAGTTTATGTTCCTTTGCTTCACACCTTGTAAAAAAACACGTCCAATATTATCCACGAACCATTGCAGACAATTTATTCATAGCATTTAAATGTCATCAACAGTTCCTTAATCATAAATAAATCAGAACCGTTTTTAAAAGCAATCCCAATATCATTTCACTCAGCTACGTTAAATATCAGTATTTTAAGTATTCTTTATTGTAATTGTTTCACAGATAAAACTGACATGAATTACAATCCACTTTGTCAAATGCACAAACCTAGAAAAGCATTCAAATCCAGGAAAACATAAGAGTTAAATAAGGAAAGTGAAGAAAAAACTGAAACCTTTTCACAAGATAATCAAGATAACTTTTCAGCTGCTCAACCTGTCTCCCAATAGCAAACAACTGGGGATCCAAATCTTCACAATTGCAAACAAATTGTTTAAATTCAACGTCCAACGTACGGAGTTTCAAATCAGTTTTCGTATTTAACTCAGAATGAACAGCCTGAAAGTACAATTAAACCACAACAGATGAGTTCCAATCAATTGTTCTAATGGATTATAATTACTCAATTACTAGAAACAAAACTGTAGTAAATCAAATGATCACAAGTGACAAATAAACTAAAATCGATGTAATTTCATCATTTGGATTTACACAATACATAAAGCACCCTTGACTTTTGCCTTTGCCATGCCCACTGCACCATAAAAATTGTCTCAATACTACTACTACTACTACTACTACTACCACCACCACCACCACCACCACTACTACTACTACTACTACTACTACTACTACTACTACTACTACTACTACTACTACTACTACTACTACTACTACTACTACTACTACTACTACTACTACCACCACTACTACTACTACTAACTACTAATAATAATAATAATAATAATGTCTACAGTGGTTCAGTAGGGTCTGCCCAGTGTGAGAACCACTATACAATTGAATAAAAATAATAATAATAATAATAATAATAATAATAATAATAATAATAATAACAGAATTGATGCATCAATGACATACAAGCTAATCAATCAAGACTGTGAAAAATTAATCAGTGAACATTTGAAATGCACGGTGGAGACGAGCAGAGACAACTGAAAACACCACCAAGGATCAGCAAACATCAACATGGCTCAACACTGAGTCACACAATCAGCTCACAATGAGACAGGATGAGTCATCCTTATTTTACAAGATGCTAGATGGCAAACCTTCACTGTTTCTACTGCTGCTTCCAACTGATGTACATTGCAAAACCGATCATCAAACTCGACAACTGAGCTCATGTTTTGAAGGTCCGACTGTATTCCGGAGATTTCCGTTTGGAATCGGAAGACCCGCTGTGCCTCCTTCTGAAGAGCAAGGAGAGTGCTCTGCAGCTGCTGCCACCTAGTAACCATCTCTACAACAAAAATGTTTCGTAACTGATTATTTTATCAATTAATTTGAAATAATCCTTTCAAAAATGATACTCCATAAAGCAAAATCATCTTTCTTTCATTCATCCACAGTCAATTATGTTCATAAAAATAACAGACAAGCAATGCAAACAGTAAACAATGAAACTAAAGCTTAGAGTCAAAATCAACTGGTTGATAAAATTGTTACAAATGATACACATTACACATGTTACATTCACATGCTTATTATGCTACATTACATGAGATTCTGCTACATGGATTTTACACTTTTTCATGTAAATGAAGAGAATTAAGATAGTAAACGCTTACCGGTGACCTGAAGAATTTCGTTATTCATTTTCTTTTTTGAAGCCAGCGCATCGATTAGTTCTTGAAGGCAGACGATGTTTGCTGTGCAAGTGGCAAGAGACTCGTGCTGTACAAAACAATCAAACCAGAGTAACTCAAATGCAACATTTCCCCTCATAAAGACAAGCATCCCTATGCTATTCAGCATAAAAATGTGCAAAACAAGTTTCCCTTATGAACATTCAACCAATTTCAAATCCAAAATTAAATGGCAAAAACATTTGAATAACTCACAAAAGTTGTGGTATCTTGACTGAAAACGCTATTTTCATTTAAACTGCACTCCTGACAAATTGTCGCCTCGATGAACTTCAGTCCTCTGCGAGATTCACCGAGCACGTGCTGGAAATCCTCTCTGTCCGAATCGGAATCCATTCCCTGGTGCTCAAGTCGTGCTAATTCCCGCGTCACACCACGACCCTAGAGACCAGGACACACAAAACTATCAACAGAGAGGAGACGTGATCAATCAAAATGCATATTACATCCATAAGAGACCAATCAGTAAACTTCTATAGCGCCACTATCATAATGCCTGGGGCGTCAGCCGATGACTCCCCAAATCCCATCCAAATTAGAGACAGGTCAAGCAGGAAAGGATATTTGACCAGTAATAGATTTTGTCCAACTTCCTCACAATATGCACAATAAATTGAAACATCGAGATATCCAAAATTTTGCACCTTGATGTCTTTTATCCGATATCCCTTGAAGGCGTCTCCACAGCAATCGTCATCATCATCCAATTGCATATCCTTTGCACCAAATACGTCCGAATCGCTGTTGTCGCACTAAATGGAAAAACATCACCATCTTATTCAATAGAATAAAACACAACACAAACAGGTGAATGAAGAGTAATGTAATACCAAAGAACTGAACAGCTACCAATAACAATAAAAAAGAGAGAAAAAAATTCCTTCAGATCGAGGGAAAATATTTTATCGACCAATTGCACTGAAACATGCCAGAAACTAAAGCAATGAAGTAAGAAAGAACTACAACTATATTGTCAGGTAGAGGCAAGTGTACAGTGTATATGTAAATGTAATGAGCTATTTATATTGCACCTAATCAATCAATGTTAGCAAGCGCATTACAATTAATGTCAATTATGTCAATTATTATATGCACAATTAAACAGATGTGTCTTCAAATGTTTACGGAAAGCGACGGGCGACTTTATGTTACGTTACATTACGTATGTTATATACTGTAAAATAACCTGGATGTCATCCGTTGCAAGAGAACTGTTCAGGCTGTCACAGCTGGGAAGAATTACATCTTCTTCTTGACATCGAAGAAGCCTCAAACAATGCAAGACATGTTCATCAGGTTCAGTGGAAATATTCTTCATTTCATCAACTGAAGATTTCAGCTTCCCAAAGACATCTCGAGCATTGCCCGTGTGCCTTGCGACGTCATCTGCTCCTCCTTTAGAACTGCTATGAACATCATTCACAGGTGCACTGGACGCTAGCATGTCACAGACCACCTTCAATGGCACCATAGAAATTTTCCTCGGACTGACCAAATTCCTTTTCAGAGGCTCATGTATTGCGCTGTCAGACATCAAGAGACGGTTCGTTCCACAACGATCCCTGAAAGCGTTTTCCTTGCATTGGCTAATGCGTTGCTCGAGAGGGGGTTGCCCTCCAACAATTTCAGTCAGTTCTCTGACAGGAGAACTGCATAACAATGAGTTCCCCCGCCAATTCAAATTCCGACGACATCCAAACTTTGTCTCGTGTTTCTCAATCTGCAAATTCCGGTTCAGGAAATCAGAGTCCGATTCTGTTCCTTCACCGCTCGTGTAACACGAACCAGACAGCGGAGTGGAACACGACAATGGTTTGGTCTTTCTCTCTCCATTTCTTTTCTCAGGCAGAGACATTCTGAAATCATTCTCCGACTGTTTTATTCCTCGTCTTCCCTTTGGAGAAGTTTCTCGGGCATTGGCTGTTGTCAGGGGCCAGTCACTAGTTCTCAGGGTTCTGTAAAATGCAGTTTCTTTTTGCAGGTCACTGCCATTTTGGCCAAACGACTCTTTGGCATCTCTCCGCCAGAATCTTCTGCACAAAAATCAGAAGAAACGAACACCGGAACATCATCGAGAGGCAATTCCACGGACATTTCATCCTCTGTTCCTGGAAAACTCTGTCCATCTTCATGACGTGTCACAGAATTCAGAATATTCTCTTTTATAATCTTCCTGTTAACGTAGTCTGGAGACTCTTTGTCGATGCAACACGACTGTCGGTCATGTGACCAAAGAAACATAAGTTTTGCTGAATTGTCAGTTTCATCGTTTGAATGGCAGCCACTGGAATAACCAAAGTCTACTGGAATGTCCTTTCTTCCTCCACAAAATGATGCAGCCGAGAAATCAGTCGCTCCGCAGCACCTCGGTTGACCCGGAGGCCGTACTCGGTAAAAATCATTCTCCCTCTTTTCAACCTTATTTTCAACACTCACAGAATCCAGATCCATTTCCAAGTCACTTCTGCAATCTGAATGATCTCTGTGGATGTCATCTCTAAGCGTCGCCCCATCGCACAAGTCACCCTTTAGAAGAGGAGATGAGTAACTTCGACTGTTGTAGTCACCTGGCATTTGTGAATAACAGCTCGCAGATAAACCACAACCATCCACATCATCAAAATCTGTAAAACTTTCATTCACTGGAATGACAGCATCTTCGTCTTTCGTGCTCAATCCTTTGTAACAATCAGGGTTCTTTCTGCGCTGAAACAGCTCTGGAAGCTAGAATCCTCATTGTTCACAAAATCTGAACTCAGTTCCCGTGTCGTCTGAAACTCTCTCGGCTGTTTGCACCGATCGGTCGATCTCATTCGATCACACCGATTGTCTTCGGCACGACCACCATGAAGGCGCTATTCAAACACAATGAAAAATAAGCAGCAGTCAACAGAGCTTAATGGATTCTCACATATGTACAGCCATTTATAATCCTTGATGTCATATAATTATATAATGCTACTATTATTGGTTTTTACCTTGTTGTAATTAATAATTATTAGTTAAGCAGTCAATCTTGTGCTATTGCTAGGCCAGCCATCTATTGCATTCCAGTTAATTCATTGTAAAGTGGCCGGCTGGATGGCTGGCATTTTCCTCCTCTGGCAACTTGGTTTTAATCATCAATGATGTATTTCTCAATTGCATAAATGCATTCCTGATTATGTTGATTGCAACTAATACAGTTCTCTCTCATTTATAATTAAACCACAACTGAAAAAAGCGATCTGTATAATGATTATGATATAACATAACATACATATTTATATCATAATATGGTCTATAAGAACCGAGTGAATTAATTTCAATCTTTGACAACAAAACTGTTCTGAATTCAAGAACACTTCCCTAAATACAAACAACAAACCATTTCCAGCCAATTTAATAAAAATAGAAGAAAATTAAGTCTAAAGAAATTGCAATATTTAAATTTACACTAATATAGTAATTAACCGCTTAACCACCCTGTGCCGGAAAAATCAGGCTTATGGGGCAAATTGTTCACGCCATAGCGCCGGAATTTTCCGGCATTTTCCTATTGACGCTTGGCAATCGCCGGCATAGGGAATTATTAATTCTTGGGCGGTTAAGCGGTTAAGCAGACTTAAGTCACCGATCAATGTAACCAAAAGAGAATTACAATGCCATTCTTCTGAGCATCTTCTAACGTCATCTGCCACTCGAGTGAACTCAACCAAATGACATGAATCTCGACCTGGAGGTCAGTCGCCTGTCTCCTCAGCTCAGCAGTCCTGTCTCGACCCTCCAGGTCATCCCCGTTGGTCATCAAACGCTCGCAGAGGCTCAACAGGACACGAACGACTCTTGAGCGTGACTCAATCTGACCCTGACACATCTGCAAAACAACGAGCAAAATCCTCACAAGAATTCCAAAGTCAACTCTGCACAAAGAGGCTTCAGATAAAAAAAAAACACTATCAATCCAACGTAAAAGAGAAAGAAAATGTGAAAACTACGTCAGAATTTTGCTCGGCAACATCTCTGATCACTTTCAACTACAGGCATTTCAGGCATCTTGAAACCACAAAGTCTACTGCCAATTTTTTTATTATTGAATGCCAGAGTTTGGGATTCAATAGGTTACAAAACAAAAAACTGCTCATTAATTGAATTTACTTCTTTATTCCAAATGTGAAAGTCCTTTCCCGAACCCATAAGGTTCACAGTGCATCATCTCCATATTCATTGCCATTCAGCCATGCATGCAATACCGTGGTATAGCATAGTGTACCTATTTGACTGCACAGCATTGTTACTGCCATTCATTTAATCATTGGCCTCTGGCAAGTCAACAACCTTAGGAGCAGCATCTTCATATCAGAGCAGCCATTACTAACCCTTTGAGCCTCCAGATGTCTGACGATATCATTGGTGGCCCAGTGAGATTGGAGTCTCCAGGTGCAACGCTTAACCTTCATATCGTCGACCCACTGTCTCAGTGCCTCAAAGTCAAGCTCCATGTCTAAACACACAAACAGATCATTACATGTTCAGCCAAGAAAACAGCAGCTACAAGAACGACACGTGGCACAGCCCCAGGCTGTATAATGGATTCAATTAATAAGCCAAAAACAAGAAACAAATGAAGACGAATAACCCAAGCACAATGGTACAACTAAAAATGTTACTTGTTTTAGACTGCTTATTATTTTTAGACACCTCTCAATAATCACTGACGTCAACACTGAATGACAGCAGTCACGTGACAAGAGATCACCAAAGAAATCATAATTCTGGACAATGTTTCTGAACTTTCTTGGGATTGTGTTGTGTTAATAGAGGAGCACAATAAATGGTATTGTCATTCGAATTCTGCTACTTATAAGAATAACCAGTGCTGGGACTTCAGCTGGTACTAGACAAGTGTTGAATCGGATAAAATTTTATCAAGAAAAAGATCGTATTCAAACATCATTGATGCTCTGTGGTCGAAAGAAACACTTTGTTTAATGTGTTCCTGTTTCTTTACTTTATGTTCAAGATAAGTCAGACGAATTCACTGCATTATAATTATGCATACAAACACAACGTCACAGTCAATGCTTCAACAGTCAAATATAAATATAAATATATACATAACGTTCAGATTCAAATGGCCCTCTAATGTGGAACCAACGTATAAACAGAATCTTTTCAAGTGAATGGCCAATTGAAAATCGAGAGAAATTTAGAATTTTTAATCATAAAATTGAAAAAATCTAAATCACTTTAACCTGATAATTCAAGAAAATGAAAAAATCAGAATAAAACAAAAATATCAAAAACTGTCCAATTTTCAGTCTAGAATTAGGCAATGAAGATTTCTCATTATTCACAGGCTCAAATTTTACTATTCATGTAACACTATGCTAATTATATTTAACACATACAGAATATAGACAAATAAAATTATAATAAAAACAGCAGGGAAATCCACACAGATGCAATTAACAAGATTTCAATGGCACAGCAGTCAATCGTTCTGCATATCAATGTCAGTAAAACCACTCTTCTCTATGGAACTTGGAAGTAAATGCTGTGGTGTGATTCCTACACTTTTCTAACAGTAATTTAAGGCTTCCATAAGAGATATGCAAAGAAACTCCCTTTGCTGCTCGTGCTGCTAGGCTAACTCAATGCAGAAAAATGATACAAATACTTGAGCACCACTTTTATAAGAGAACATTTTAAAATATTCAATACTATTTAAAAGACATAATGACAGGCCTGTAAATCACGACAAACACTTCAGGAGTTCAAGCTCACACTTAAGAACTATGAAGAGCCGAGCCCTCAGTCAAATAAAAACTTCTCTCATATCAACACAGTTTCACAACAATACACAAGAGAACTTGAAGGACCCTTGTTAGTTGCCACTGCACTCACACAGCGCTCCACAAATACGGCAAGATGGGTCCAAAGTTTCTAGAAAGAATGTCTAATTGTCTATCTCATTACCTTGCAGCATTTTCATGTTATCGGAATGGTTTGCATTTGGCAGAAGCAGCGTTTCCAGCGACATCCACGTTCCATTCACCTGCCTCAAATGGCGATAAATGTCACCTGTCAGGTGAGGATGAGCAGCGATCACCTGTCTTGCATAGTCCTTCAATTGCTTATAGCTCATGAGATGGTTAAGCATGTCCTCATGAAACGCCTTCACAGAAAAAAAACAACATAAAAGACATATATCGAAAAGCCTTCACTACACGCTGCAAATACTAATTTGTTTGCTACTTCATAGATTATCAATCAATCAATCAATCAACCAACCAATCAATCAATCAATCAATCAACTTCTATGGCGCCACTATCATAATGCCCAGGACATCAGCCGATGGTGCACCAAATCCAAATACAATTAGAGCCAGGTCAGTCCGGAAGATCAGTCAGAACAGCGGGATAGCAATCAAATTAGCATAGAACATGAGAAGAAATGCTGTAAGACTTAGCTAGAACAGCTAACACAAGAGATGAATCTATGTTATTTTTATACACAGATGAACCACTTCTACCTGATTGACATATCTTTCTGATAAGCAGTGGGACTGCGTCTGTGCCTTCTGGAGCATTCCTTTGAGCAAAGCATTCAGCTGAGTAAACTGCTGCATGAATTCCTTGAATGAAGCAACGGCTATTCCTCTGGTCATCTGTTCATCACACTCAAATGACAGGTCACTCTTGGCCGACTGAAATATCACAGTTCGTAAACATTGAATCCAAGCTAACAGCAGTTGCAGAGAAAAGTGTAAAGCAACATGTCTGATCATGAAACAAATTAGAGTTCAGTCAAAATACAGAAAAGTTCTCATTACAAGCTAAACTGACAAATTGCTTAAGCACTCACAACACACACACACACACACAGAACACACACACACACACACACACATGCAAATTAACATAAAATAATAACAGTTAATGTTATAACTACTATAATAGTTAGCATTTACCCTGCAAGAGTCGATGATTTGCTCATCCATCAGGTAATGATAGTCAGAACAAAAGGCTGACCCCAGTTGCTTTTTATAGTTTCTCTTCAGATCTAATGCAGGAGTTGAAGATGAGTCATCAGTCATTGAGTTAATCGGTGAGTCAGGTCCTGAGCTCTGGTTGCTGTCGGTGTTCTCCATCGAGCAACAGCTGCTCACGTCGCTCAGATGCTCAGCTTCTGGAGTGAAGGCTGGACTCGGCATTGTCATTTCCAATAAGTGCTTCTGCTTCATACATTCTGTACTTGGTCTTGGGGGTGACGATTTAGATGTGACGGTGTTTTTAGGCAACATTTCAAGCAATGACTTTAAACTACAGGCTACTCTGGCACTGCTATGAGACACACTCTAAGATATGATGATGCTGGCCATGGCAAAACAATTATCCTTGAGAAAAATGTCGAGAATGATGGATGGAATTTTATATACATTGGTTTAAGCAGCAAAACACTGCAATCTCCGTTTTTATCCTTTTCTGGCAAGCCATGTGTTACCTGCAAAATGCATAATCAAACTCACATCAAATGCATTTCACATGAATTAACACCCTGGCAATCCTTAATCTTCAAGATCTCACAGACAGCTTCATGTATACGTCTAGCATTACATAAACCTAAATAACTCCTAATTTCCATCTTTTATATGTCATGTAATTATAAACTTTGAGGTTGACCAATTTTACGGGATACAAATCCCTTAGGCCAACCCTTTTTCTCGACTGATTTCTGTACTTTTATGTCTGTGAATTATAGTATTGACTATATAAACATATATAATACTATTTTCTGTAAGACCTAGATCTACTTTATATTCTCATTAATTAATATTATTACTAGATTATTACATTTTTGTTATTTGCACAAATTTGATGTTGAAAAATTATTCAACATATTTCTGTTCAAGTATACAGTTATTCATGGTTTATACTATAGTTAAGCTGTCTACTCTTGAAATGTTGAGAAAATAAATTTGATTTGATTGATTTGAAATATCTGGCATCAATCGAAGCATTCTGATATCCTTTGCCTTTGCTGTTGTCAACATTCAATATCTTGATGCAACTACCAACTTGTGTGTGGGCTGGCAGCCATAAAAAGTCAAGGCTTTCCAGTGGAAACTCAATAGCAAAACATGTCTAATAGAAATAGAAATATAGATTCAAAAAGTAAACATTTGCCCAAAAATCAATTCGCCATCGCCAATAAAATCCCCACTTCCCTCTTAAGAATTCATCAGCTGACAAATGCCTTCAAATCCAGCGCTATATAAATTGTACCAAATGCTTCCTTCATTGAAGCTAAGTAGAATCTAAACCGTTTATAGGTAAATCGATGATCGCCTTACATGAATCGATCAATCTATCGATCGGCAGATAACGATGGTGATCGAAGGAGATGATCGATCGCCGTCATATGAAATCAATTCAAAATTCGTATTTTTTTCTCCACCGCAAAATCTTAATAACCATAGAGATGAAGAGTTAGTGAACTTAATGTCTTTGCTAAATATAGACTCGGGCGTCCCCGCTAGATTCTGGAGGTCAAGTCAGACCTCTCAGCCTCTCACCTCTGTGACTCTGTCACTGCTTTCGCTTTTGCCCACCTTAAATACTAAATACAATACAATGCAATACAAAATCTGTTTATTAAAACCAACTAACTCAAAACAACACATCTGTCTTAACAAATACACTACATAACGAGCACAAACAAACAAAACTGGAAAAAATAAAGTTATTTTACATTTGCGTCCTGAATTATTATTATTATTATTATTATCATCATCATCATCATCATCATCATCATCATCATCATTATTATTATTATTATTATTATTATTATTATTATTATTATTATTATGCTGTGACCTGTGATCGAATGTTCTGTGGAAGGCGACTGAATTAAATCTCGGGGGTTGCTCACGGACTCACGGACATTCGTTGTAGGTAATAAGGAGAATCTTTCATCTCCAGACTGTCGCGATAGGATACTGTCGATTTCCTTTAAAAATTATTATTATTATTATTATTATTAATTTATTATTAATTTAGTGCCTCATCTGTTCTCGGCCTGTACTGTTACAGAATTTGACAAACACCACTTTCATCTCTAATTAAATTCCCTTAAATTAAAAGACAACTATAGCTCTCTGATTACACTTAGCTATTCCTTTCCTTCTCACCTCAAGGATTCAAAAATGAGTTAAAATTGAGCTTGAATTCTTTCATTTTGTCGTTGTTTTCTGCATGTTTGTCATCTAATCGATTGATTGTCTAAGACAGAGTTTCTTTTAATCGGACTACCAGAACAACTCAAAAAAATTGACAATCTAAACTAGTTTTGGCTCCTGAAGAAATAATCCCTGGAACTGAAATCTATTCAAATTTGACTCTTTTCTAAACTTCAATCACAAATCTCCCAACTAAAAAAGCCTGCTTTATTCATATTCAGTGTTCGCCAAATCCTTGTTTGATAGGAATGACTGCATCCACAATCGCCACCTCTATAGTCCACTTAAAATTAGATTACTGTAACTCCTCTTTGATAACCTTCAAAGCCTCCATCAACAAATTGTCTTAATACAAAATTTTTTATCTTGAGCTGTTACTATTTCACCCAAATTCTCCCATATTTCACCCATACTAAAAAAATTGTTGGCTTAAAATAACAGAACGTAGTCAATATAAGATAATAACATTTGTTCATAGCTCAGCTCTTCATCAAAACCTGTCTTCTTCACTCCCTCAGCCTCCTCGACCCACCGTCTTTCATCTCATCTCACTTGTCACGCCCGAAATCAGTCATCCCTGAAAATTTGCAACCGTTCCACTCATATGCTGCACCTGAACTCTGGAACTCGATCCCAGCTTGGATCGACACTTGGACACTTTAAAACAATAAAATCTGATTCCTCATTTCCTATAATTTTCTATCTCCAAGTTTTCAGGTCTAAGCTTAAATCCTTCCTGTTTCTTCAAATCATTTCCGCCATAGCTGTAACAACTTTCCTCACTGCCCTTCGGATATTGACCATTGCCTGGCTGATCCCACACTTTCAACATGGCTATTTTAAGAGAGGCTGATTTCAGAATAAGCAGCTACTGTTGTGCTGCTTTGATTCTATAGAAATCCACGAGATTTTACTTTACTTACTTTACTTACTTACGATACACAGAATTTGATAAACATTTAGCTGTGTCTATTAAATTCTATGGTTAAACTGAAAAGACGAGTTATAGCTCTCTGGTTATAGTTAGAAGTCCGAAGGAAAAGAGATCAAGGATCACAAAATGAGTTAAAATTAGGAAATTTCTTTCATTTTGTCGTTGTTTTCGCATGTTTTGGCTAATCGATTGTTTGTTAATAGAGCGCTGTTTTGTCCAAGTCAGATCTAATGCAATTTTAGCAGTCTGATTTATATAGCGTAGAATTGAAGAAATACAGAGGACTGATTTTATCTGCTATCCGCACGCATTAACGGTCAGGTATGTGAGCATCAGATCAGTGTTCAAGGTCAAATGAGTTGAAGGAATGACAGACGACGACGATGATATTAACCTGGTTAAGAGTGGGATCTGACCTGTTTGAGAACCACAAATGTGTCTTTTATGTGTCTTAATAGTGAATTTTTTATCTTGAGAGTGAAAATTTCGTTACTGTGATGTTCTTATTTCTTTTATTAAAAATTGTTAATTTCTAGCCTTAGCTAAAAGTCTTTGAATTTTCTATTTGTTCGCAGCTCTTAGAAGTTACTAGTTTGAATAGAGATATGGATATGATGAGGGATTAAACATTTGTTCAAATGAATAGCAGTTTTCTTACTGTTTCTGAAATATGAAAATGACCTCCTTCTGTTGTTCTGTTTTAGCGATGTTTAATAACGGCCTTCTGGTGCTGAGCGCTTCGACTGCGCTACGTCAAAAGTCTCCTCTCTCAATTATTCAGCACTGCAATAAGTTTGTTATGAAGATTCTCTATGTTCACCTCATCAATGACACCTCCGACTTCTGTGATCACGGCACTTTGCCAAGCATTCCACTTGTACAGGGAATTCGTAGTTACATCACCGACTTTTACACGAGTGCCAGCCACGTGTCTAAGTTGATTGATGTTCGTTTCCTTCTCTCGAACATATCGAGCCGGTCGCACGTCGTGGCCCCTAAGCCTCATTGTCTGCGGCATGGTTATGAGGTGATTCTGACCGACGTTGGTTCAGAGAATCACTCCAAGTTGCAAAGCTACATTGCATCTGCATTCCCAAATAAAATCCCAAACGGTAGCGCTTTGTATGGTGTCGACGGATTTACCGATGGAATGATTACGGCCGACCGCTCTGGTGAGAAAGTGGAGAGTTACGATTACGTGGTTCTTGGCGGGACTTTTGATCGCCTCCATGTCGGTCACAAGATCCTGCTGAGTGAAGGGTGCATCCTGTGTGATAAAGCTCTCACGGTGGGAATAACGGATGGCGACATGGTTAACAGTAAGACTTTTCAGACAATTATTCTCTTGTATGCGTAGTCTAATAATTATTAGGACATTGTATGATTTTATTCAAATGCTTTAGCGTCAAAATCATATTTGTATTGATGTTGGTAATAAGGTTTTTAATCTTCTGAACATGGGATCAGGTTTTTAAGGGTGTTGATTCATCGTGTATTTACTGTTGTTGAGTACATAACAACTCCTTGCCATTGTAGCCTGGTTTTTCCTTTTGCAGATAAGATTTCATTATTTGTGTAGAGAGGGGGACAGGAAGTTAATAGAGTGGTAACAATGTTGGCTGCTAGAGCAGGATCGAGTCCCGCAGGAGCCCTAAGGTCAACTCAGCCTGACTCATGAGAGGGCAGTGGTAAAATGGTAAAATCCCTGCGATAAGTCAAACAGGCACGCTACGCGATGCACTAGCCCCATATCCGTGGTATTGCATGCCTGGCTGAGGGCTATAGCAATGGAGATCAGTGCCATTCTATGAGTCTGTGAGGCTTGGGAAAGACTTTGACGTTTTTTTTACTCTGCAGAGAAGATTTTGCCAGAACTGATGCAGCCAATAGCTGCACGCATCCAGGACGTTAACGATTTTCTTTTTGACGTCAAACCAAATATTGAATACAGAGTTACACCGATAACAGACATCTTTGGTCCAACAATAACGGATCCGAGTTTGCAGTGCCTTGTCGTCAGCGACGAAACCGTTCGCAGTTGGGATCTGATCAACGACAGACGGAGATCTCTCGTAATATATTTTGCATTTTTACTGGATATTTGCTGTCGGTTGACAAAGTAACGATGATGTAGATCTGATTCCAGGATGAAAAATCACTTAAAACAGAAGTTTTTCAGAAATATTCTGATGTGTAATTTTTAAGTAGTTGTTTTTGTTATCTGTTCTTTGTGTGACAAATAGGAAACTGTCAGATTTACATCTTATATAGAAATGTTGACTGTGAAGTGTGTCAGTACTGATTAATTTTGACTCTTGTAATATTATTTACGCATCTGATGCACTCACATGCTTTTTGATTATATTGCTTGTAACTATGTAATGTAGAGCAAATGGTGATGAAGTGTTTCACGTGCATTTTATGTGTAAAAATGCAGCTGTGTTTTGTGTCCTTGTTTAAAAACTCCATTGGTTTAATGCTGATCATTTTTTAAAACTGTGGTTGAGCTGGTAACACTGATGTAAAAGTGTATTTGTCAGATGTCTTGTTTTGTATGCAGCAACTGTCTGGAATTTTGGCAAAAGGACAAATGACATGGCGATTGTTGTTTCTAGGGAATGAATGACTTGAGACTTGACATCATCCACTTGGTGCCTGACTTTGATCGTGCGGCTGACGAGGAGGAGAAAGTCAGTTCGTCTTCTGCCAGGATTCGATCTCTGGGAACTTTGCTGAAAAGTCCAAAGGTTGAGGCTTTTTAGAGAAAGCTGTGATGCAACATGCGTGTGCATGCACGTACAGACGCGCGCGCACACACATTTGCTTACATAGTGTGCTTTATGTCTATTACCGTAAGTAGTAGAAATGACCCATTGCATTGAACCCATTGCAGATATGCATTGAAGGTCAGCAGACCTATCAGGTTGATATTGACCTCCATAGTGGTCTTCTTTGTAGTGTTGTTTCCTGAGTGCAATGCCTCTTTAGTTCAGATTTCTTCATAGCTTCAGAGTCATTTGCTACTTTAATCTAGCGTCATATAGGTTATTTGTGCAGTCATTTTGCAAGGCATTATAATAATGTCAGCCGTCTTAGTAGTAGACTGTAGGCCTCTGCAAGTTATAGGATTTGGTGGTCATTCAACTGATTCAGTGCAAAATATATCGTATGACTTTCACTTTAGAGGCTTCTGTTGCAGCTCAGAATAAGTATAATTAGAATTTTAATTTATTGTTTTATTTAGAGCTGCGATGATTATAATTATTATTCACAGCATAGTGAGTAAGAACAAGAGGCTCACATTTGAATGTTGTTCGCATTTGTTGATTTTTTTCTCTGGAAATGCTCTTTATTTAGATTGTGTGGCTTCAGTTAATTGCCGTTGATAAGTGCTGTTAGAATTATGGATGGATTCATGTAAAAACATCTAATCACATTGACTTCAAAACTTTTGAAACATTTTGCCAAACGCTGTTGCAGCCGTCTTACGCAAGGCGACCGTTTGTGATTGGATTAACGGGAGGGACCGCAAGCGGCAAGTCGTCGATCAGCAGACGTCTGGCAAAGCTTGGCGCCGGGATTGTCGACTGTGACGCTCTGGGTCAGTCGCTGCTTCTGACTTTTATTTCTCTTAACCTCCTTGAGGTTACATTCTCTGGCACTTTTCCATGCAGAAAGCGCTCCGTGCATTCTTACAATGCTTCCGAAGGACCGTCCCATATGTCGCACTATTCAGCGGAGAACAATGGTTCGCTTCTTTGGCCGAATTGCATTGGATATTGGAATGCCAATAATTGGCTCAGAGTGTCCACTAAGAATACCTCGTATGACACAGACCGCAGCTCCATTTGGTCGGGCGTGTCACCAAAACAATTAAGTGGGTGGTCACCTCCAGCTCCTGCAGCTGCACCTGCTACACTGGAGACGTAGACAATAGACTACCGTGACACGTCCTTAACGCTATTAGTTTCAGAATTCTCCGACGACCGCAAGTCGTCGTTAACGCTAGGAAGGTTAATCTTGTAAACAACTTTTTATTATTGTGAAACTCTTTTAACTGTTGACTGCAATTAGCTGTGAGAAAAGTCTTCATAGCTTTGCGTTGCCGGACATTTTAACTGCAGCTACGTTGGTTGATTGTGTTTTAGGTCATCAGTCTTATCAGCCAGGAACTCCGACATTTCAGCTCATAGTCGATACATTCGGTGCTCATGTGGTTGACAGCAGTGGACAGATTGATCGAAAGATTCTTGGGTCTATGGTCTTTGGAAATAGAGTTGGTTGACTTCAACACATTAAGTAGTTTTCCTTGTATTCACAGCCTTTAAAAGATATGAAGTTGCAGAATGATTGTAGCACTGTAAAAGTTCTTTGTTTTTATGGTAATAACAGATGCATTTTCAACAACACTCATAGACACAAAGGACTTTGATACTGTTTGTTTTCCACATGTTATTTGCATTTGCTATTCAGGATCATCATCATCATAGTTGCTTTCTGCCAACTCATTAGCGGCAATAGCTAGACACGAAACTTCTCCATTTATCTGTTTTCATTTGTTAGTCTCTTTCCATCGATTACTGATAACTGGTATCTTTCAAAGTCTTCTTTGATGTTATCCATCCCCTTTTTCCTGGGCCTTCCTCTTCCTCTCTTGCCTTCTGTGCATATGTAGACTGTAGAGTGCCTTATATGTGAGTCTGTTGTCTTTCATTCTATTTGCATGTCCATACCATCTAAGTCTTCTTCTTCTGATTTTATCTATTATTGTCTCTTTCATTCCCAGTGTCTTTTTCTGATGTCTTTATTTCTTATTTTTTTGTAGTCTGCTTACTCCAAAGGTCTTTTGCAAGCAGCTCATTTCTGCCTCTAGCAGTGCGTCTTCATCTGCTCATATGCCCATATAGTATTTGTGGTGCAATGATAGTGTTGAATATTTGAATTTGGTGCTGATCTTTATTTCTTTTGCATTCCAAATAAATATAATCCCAAGTCTTCTCATTGTCTGTAGTCTCATTTGCTGCGCTCTTTTTCATATCTTGTTCGTGTCTTCCATTACTTGTAATTTCGCCTCCAACGTAACGTAAAGTTCTTTACTTGTTTATGTCCTATTTCCTTCTAATGTGTATACCTTTCTCTCTTTAACCCTGAGTCCAAAAATTCTGCTTCAAGATCAATGGTAGGAACATTGATATTTGTTTCTTTATTTGTCTATGACGTGAATGGAATTTCAATTTTTATTCTTGGTTCTCCTGACCTGAAGCAAATGGTTGAATTCAGTTTACTCTAAATATTGTGTTTCACAATTAGAAGTACTTGATGCAATGTTGAATTTAGGAGATTTCTAAGACTTTTCTGATAAGTGTTTTAATGTGTGTGTGTGTGTGTGTGTGTGTGTGTGTGTGTGTGTGTGTGTGTGTGTTGTGAATGGTTGTTGTTGTAGGAGATGATGGGTCGCCTGAATGCCATCGTTTGGCCTGCAATCCGTCAACTGGCCACCGAGGAAGTCGCACTATTTGCTGAAAGAGGTCAGAGCCAAGATGGAGTATTTTGAGCTGACATTTAACAAATCCTCCGCAGTCTTTCCTGCTGTTTTCCACTCTGACTGATCTCTGGAATTGATCCGATCCATTGCGGATGGATTTGGATTAACATTGATTGGTACCTTTGAGTATTTGAAACAGAGCTTTCAAAGTGCATGACTGTTATTTTTAATATTATTATTATGATTAATTAATTATCTGTTGTCTGCTTCAAATACATGAACAGTCTGAACCTGTGCTGGTTCCCATTTTGACATTGAAATGAAGCTGTTGGCAGTTTCACTAATCTAAGAGCTGAACTAGACAGTCGTTTATATCTGATGAAAGGTAATATTTTACTAGCAGCAAAATTCATTGGACATGGTTATTGTGATTCCCATCACAGACCCAATCCCAATCCATTAATTCTTACGGGTAATTTCTAGGCTCCTTTCTTCACGTCTCCCTTCCACCGCAGACTGATGCACACTTACTGACCCCAGAACTACAAGAATCTCGGTTTATTTCGCTTGATTTCATGTTGTTGCCGTGTTTTTCCACGTGTTATTGCTTGCATTAGTTTGCATTGACGTATGTGACCAGGAGTTGATGTTGTGGTTCTTGACGCCGCCGTTCTCCTTGAAGCCGGTTGGGATGCGATGGTGGATGAAGTGTGGGTGGCGGTTATACCAAAGGAAGAGGTGAGTTGAAGAGTTATCCCAGTTTGGGTTTATCTATGCAGTCTACGGCATCTTTCGCCACTGAGGTGCTAGCTGTGTCAGAGACTTTCACAGTATTTGGCTGAAGGAGTCTCTCCACCCCCAAGTGAATTTTTCAAAATGCTTGCTTCACGTGAGAATTTTTGTGGCCAAAAGCCATTCATTGGGTTTTAGTTAATCGCTCCATTGAATCTTCGGATTCTGTGGAAATTAAGCACGATTTTCTTAATTAAAACATGTTTTGACATTTTCAAATATTGCTGAATTTTGTTCTTGAATTGTGTGCACGTGTGGGTGGGTGTACAGGGTGGTGCAAAAAGCCGGACCATATTAAATGCAAACATAAATGTGACTACCGGTAGTCCGGTTATTTTTGCGACACCCTGTATGTTTGTGTGTGTGTGTTTGTTACTTTCTGTTGTAGACCGTTAAGCGTCTGATGGAAAGAAACAGACTGACGGAGGAAGAGGCGCAGAAAAGACTCGACTTGCAGATCACGAACAAGGACCGAGTATCGAAGGCGGACGTCGTGCTTTGCACTTTTTGGGAGCCAGAAGTTACTCAGAAACAGGTCTCATTACTGAGCACTATTTGGAAGTTTAAAAGGTTTATAATAAGAGTTTTTCTATGCCAGGCTTTGATGTTTCTAGTGTGCTGGGTTTTTTGTGTTTTTTTCTGATTAGTTTATTGTCCTGTTTTCTGTAAGATAAATGTAGTTCAGACGTCTTTGATTTAACCAGAGCTTATTAGGCTAATGGGTTTTGGTTTTTTGCTTTTCCTTTGGAGTGGAACGTGTCTTTGATAATTCAATCTCTTATTGGCCGTTAAATCCGATTAAATTGATTCGATAAAAAAATTAACGCGTTTGCTCGGAAAGTTTTTTAAGATCATGCGACTTATTTCTGTATAAAAATACGTCTCTCATCGCAGTTGGATATCAAATACAGTTTCTGTTTTAGGTGGAAAAGGCCTGGACCCTGCTTCACGATCGACTTGGTTCTCGAAAATCTAAATCTTGACTTCAATTGTGTCCCTTTAGTACACGGACTTTACACTTACATCCACTGGTTTCCTGAGGCCCATGGCAATCCACTTGATTTTAGAGTTGTGTTTGAAATTTGGAAATGTTTGTAAAATTAAATGCTTTATTTTTGTCTAACAACCGTTGAATACTGCAGGAATTTATCTTTAATTCAAATTGAATTATTGTCAGCTATATAAGATCAGTTTAAATTTGGCTGTAATCTGATGAAGATTATATATCCTGACATTTAGGAAGCCAAGTTGGTCGTGTGTTAAATTAATTTGTAGTAATGACCGAGGGTAGTGAAGCAGATTATGAAAACAGGAAATCAGTTTAATCTGTGTCTGGGTGTGTTTTTCTCTACTTAATTCGTGGCCGCTGTTCCACTTCCCGTGTAGTCGACAGAGACTCTAAATTCGTTTGCTGATTTATTTATCATGGCGGGCGGGTGTGGCCATTGGGGACTGTGGCCGCCGACTGTTTTGGCGTCGTTAAGACTGTTATGGAGTTTAGACGGTAAGTCATCAGAGTGTGTGTGTGGTTTTATTTAGCCTGGTTCTCGTGTAGAGGGTTCTTGAGAGTTGATCTGAAGTCTGTCTTCAAGGGTGTTGGCCTTTTTATTAACGCCATTTACTTGTCACATCGAATATTATTCGAACGAAGGCATTTGCCTGGCACAGTGACTTAACAGTTTCCGGTGTTGGTCCATTAAACGACCATTGCGCTCCCCTACCATGCTGAGCTCCTCCAGCGGTGGGCGGTTACACCCCCAGCACCACGGCATATCGAAGGCTGATGCTAATCGTGGAAGAACAGTTTCGGTGAACCACCCTATTTGGCATGGTCCGACCAGAGCTGTTCAATTTATATAACGCCATTTATATAGCGCCATATGTAGATCTGACTGACTTCTTGGTTTGTGGCGATTTATTTTTATTCGACACGATGCTTATAAGACATGCTACGCCTTGGCTTAGAAGTAGGCAACACGGCCAATATCATTGACCAATGGCGTAGCCAGGATTTCTGGAAAGGGGAGGTTTGGTTTTTGGTTTTGACCATGACCGACTTTGGAAAAATCTTAACAAGCAAAAAAACGTTATCAACTCTAATTTTTTCCCTGACAAGCAAAAAAAGAGGTCATCGCATTTTAGCCAAGGGGGTTGACCTCCAAAGTCGCGTAAAAAATTAAAAATGCATAGAAACCCATTAAATATTTCGTTTTCGGCAGCTAACGGAAGTTTAACCCCCCCCCAGTGGCGTAGCGTGACTTTTGAAGGTCCGGGGGCATCCGTGATATGGGGCCCCACAGTTTCGGGTTGACAAGCAAAAAAGGTCGTCACCACATCGCTTGATTCGCTTCTACGGTTAGGGTTTTACGGTGTTAGGGTTAACCTTAACACTAACCCAGACCCCTCTTCGGGGGCCCAGGGGCTGTCAAGAAAGTGCCCCCCGCCGCCCCTCGTTACGCCACTGAACCCCCCTCCCTTGGCTACGCCACTGTCATTGACGACCTTGGAATAGGCCTAATAATAATAACTGGAATAATAGTAGTAATAAATTAATAATAATAATAATAATAATAATAATAATAATAATAATAATAATAATAATAAAGTGTCTAAAGTGGTTCATTGGGGTATGACCTGAGATAGGAAGAAGAACCACTCTGCTGAACCAACTGTTTTGTGTCTGTTGAGCAGTGGGCGTTGGACTTGAGGTGGAACGCTCGAGGAGAGAGAACCATTGGAAGCCTGGCGCCATTCCATCATTTAAACACTCGGCCTGACGCTTTCATCCATGCATTCTTCTCATGCATTCAATCTGCAGTGCAACAGAGCGTCTGCCTGCCTGCCTGCCTGCCTGCCTGCCTGCCTGCCTGCCTGCCTGCCTGCCTGCCTGCCTCTCTCTCTCTCTCTCTCTCTCTCTCTCTCTCTCTCTCTCTCTCTCTCTCTCTCTCTCTCTCTCTCTCTCTCGGGATTGTGATAAAAGTCTTCATCGTCTCTTGCGGTCGTTGTTTACAGCGGTCGTTACACGCCATCGACCTCTCTCTCTCTCTCTGCTCTTCTGGCCTCCTCTCTGTTGCTCTCTGTTGCTGTGTGTTTCCTTGGCGTCTGTTGAGTCCATGATTGAGGCACCGATCGCCGGCTTTCCTTCAAAGGTCTCCTTCGAGACTCACTCGGCCTGACGCTGCTGTTTGGCGTTTTTTTAAGGAGCGAGAGATAAAAATGCCATTTAAACCTATGACATAAAAGCATTCGTTGTACTCTAATAAGACACAGAGCCAGAGAGGAGGTCATAGAGTCTGGCCCGTCTCTCTCTCTCTCTCTCTCTCTCTCTCTCTCTCTCTCTCTCTCTCTCTCGCCTGCTGCCTGTCTCTCTCTCTCTCTCTCTCTCTCTCTCTCTCTCTCTCTCTCTCTCTCTCTCTGTCTCTGCCTGTGCGTGCGTGTATTCTGTGTTTGGTCAATCGTCCGCATAACAACAGGTTACATTGCGATGCTCAGAGGACGGAACCGTCATTGGCCGCTTGGCTGCTGAGGCTGCTGGTTGAGGATACGCTCTTGGACTCTGCTGTTGGATGCGGAGACAGGAACTGCTGCTGCTGCTGCTGCCGATCACAGATGAATTTAGCGGTCGACAGGTGAGCGACGATAAACGATGACGTCATCAGCGCGGTTTCTAGTCGTGATGACGTCGATCGCGCTCTGCTTCGCCGACGTCAGGCGTCGCAGCTCAACTACGTCGTCATCATCGTCATCATCATCGTCATCATCGCCATACCAATATAATCTTAATAGCGTCAACCAACAACAGCAACAGCATCCGCAACACTTGCTCAGTCATCATAGTCGGCATCATCATCATCAGCAACAGCAGCAACTGCAATTGCCGAAGATGACGGTCTCCGTCGTTGCAAAAGACGAATCGGGGAGAAGAGGAGGAGAAGGTGGAGGAGGAGGAGGTGGAGGAGGAGGAGAAGAGGGTGGTTCGTGCGACGAGATTCGTGCTGTCCAGGCGACCGTCATTAGAATTCTGAACGATCACGAGGACTACGACCGAGGAATCGACGCCTTCCAGAGCGAGCTTCACTCCCTCCGCTCCGACGTCAATCGACTGAGGTAGGCACACGGTCACGTCTAACGCAATGACGACGGCAGACGCCATGACGACGAGTGACAGCCCCTGTCATGTATGCAGTCTCCGTCTTCTGTCCGTTTTCCCATCTTATAGGACTTTCGAGACAATATATAGGAGACTCCATGCACCTGGAAGCATTGAGATGACTTCTGGTGGACCTTCGAAATGCCGCTCTCGTGTTGTCTTGATCACCTGTCGTTAGATCTCTGGAATTACCTTTGCCCGGCTACACTTTGACTGCAGCTATTTCTGTTAACGGTAGATCTAGCGTCCAGGAATAAGCACATTAAGCAGCCACTACGGTACATTCTTTTAAAGGCGCCATATAAATTCACGAGATTTGGCCTACTTTCTTACAGTCTCGGGTATAAGTTAAGTTCTGTAGAGATGAGGACAGAAGGCTGGTGTCTGTTGATGAAACAGGAAGCAGATGGAGAGATCCTTCGTATCAGACGATTTCCGATCGAAGTCGACGTTCGTTGTTGGACAGTTTCCTTCGTCATCATCTTCGGGGTCGAACGCCCTTCCACCCGTTGGCAGACAGGACAATCTGACATTGGTCGTCGACCTTCAAGGTCATCAGATCCGCCAACTGGAACGACGTCTCAGGTGGCTGACGAAGCAGCACAAGCACCTGAAGGCGGCCAGGGACCCCGGCACCGAGGCCGCTCCAACGGCCGAGGCCTCTGTCCCCGTCCACGGAAGGACGATTCCACCGGCGAAGGAGGAGGAGGAGGGGAAGCGGGACGGAGGAGGAGGAGGAGGAGGAGAGAGGGAGAGGGAAAAACTGCTGATGCTGAGATGTGAGAGGGAGATGGCGATTACGAGGGATCAGACGTATAAGCAGAGGGACATTAACGCCAATGTTCAGAGGAAGATGCAGCAACTGGAGAGGATGATGGCGGATAACATCCAATCAGACGATCACAACACTCAACACTCGTCCAATCAACACAGGACACATCACGGTAAGCATCATCATCAACCATTATAGGATATCAACCAATAGGATATCAATCATTAGGATATCAATCATTAGGATATCAATCATTAGGATATCAATCATTACATTAGGATTTAAGATATCAATCATTAGGATATTGGTCACTAGGAATACAATCATTGTTGGGATATTAATCATTATGGTAATACTCATTGTCTCATTGTGATTCAATTGGTCATTTTTGTACACAAGCCTTGTAGGAGGGTTTAATCTAGGGCAGTCGTTATTCGCACACGGTGTGCGCCAAACGTAAAAAATATTATTCGCACACGGTGTGCGCCTCACGTAAAAAATATTATTCGCACACGGTGTGCGCCTCACGTAAAAAATATTATTCGCACACGGTGTGCAACTGACCTAATAATAATAATTCTGCACTTCTATAGCATCATTTCTAATACCCAAGGGTATCAATCGATGGTATTCCAAATCCATCAGCAAAAGACCTAATAATTATAATTCGTACACGGTGTGCGAGTCACCTAATAATTTATAAATATGATTTGCCCACGTGCGGTGTGTTACTGACCTAATAATTTGTTATTATCACAGAGTGTGCGAGTCACCTACTGACACCTAGCAATGAATGCTATTGGCAAATGACTTAGTTTCTAGCCGTCTTGATCATTGCAACTCTTCTCTATGGCATCTCTAAATCCAACCTTGCTAAATTCCAACGAGTAAAAATTCACTGGCTCGGGTAGTTTCAAAACCCCAAAAACATGAGCTTTCCACTTTTAAAAGTAAATCTATTATAATTAGTAAACTTCTATAGCGCCATTTTAGTAATTTAATTGGCATTAGTGTATGGTCGCTCCAACGTAGAATTGCAATTCCCTATTGTCAAATCCAAATGTCAATGAATTTTCCTGTCCCTGTTATGGCGAATAGGCAATAGAGAGCAGGCACGCACTGGCGTCGCCAGAAATTTTAGGTAGGGGTAAAAGGGTGTGGCAACTGGTTGGCATGTAAAGTTTCTTACACCCACCCCACACACGTGCCCTCATCGGATTTGCGTGAATCTGGTAGGTGTTCTGGGTCAGATTGGGGGTTGCCCCCATCTCCCCCGTGGCACGTTACAATTCTTGATAGCATTGTCTTAGAGACTCAATGGAGTGGACCAATGCTGGCAGCGAGTTTCATTTTCTTGGGTCAGCCAGGTGTTTTATCCAGACCCCTGGCCTTTGGAGGGAAAATTGACTTGGTTGGAGGGGAAGAGACACAGTTCAATGCAAAAAATTGTGTCGATGCTGAAATGTTTTCTTCGGGGGGAGGGATTTTGAGTGCGTGTACCTATTTATGAAAAATACTTGGCCCATGATAATAACATGTCACCCTCAAAGCCTCTCCCACTTGACAAATTCTGAAATCCTGGAGCCGCCACTGGGGTTTTCTTATGCAAAACACAAACAGGGGCGTAGCGTGACCTTTTTGAGGCCCGGGGCATCTTCGGATCAGGCCCCTTGAGAAAACCCAAAAAATTTTGACGAGCAAAAAGGTCGTAAGCTCGCCTCAGGGCCCCTCACTTTTCATCAAAAAATCCTGGCGAGCAAATAAACTTTCCCTTGGTCAGGGTGACCCAGGGTAGTGTATTCGAGGGTGAAACAATGTAAGATCTAAAAAAATTTTCAATTGTGTATTTTTAACATTGAAAATAGGGGTGGTCATGTAAAGAATCTCACAATTAAGTGACAACAACATGTAACTTATGCAAAAATTGTAACTTATGCAAAGAATCTCACAAGTGACAAGGAAATGTAACTTATGCAATAAAGTCTCACAAATGACAACATGTAACTTATGCAGATAAACTCACAAGTGACCCCAAATTGTAACTCATGCAAAGAATCTCACAACTGACAACAACATGTAACTTATGCCAAAAATTGTAACTTATGCAAAGAATCTCACAAGTGACAAGGAAATGTAACTTATGCAATAAAAGTCTCACAAATGACAACATGTAACTTATGCAGAGAAACTCACAAGTGACCCCAAATTGTAACTCATGCAAAGAATCTCACAACTGACAACATGTAACTTATGCAGAGAAGCTAACTCATGCAAAGAATCCCTACAGCGTCAATAGTCCACTACTAGTACTTTCAATCAATGCGGATCATGAGGCAACGGTTGGCATCAAACACTTTTGGCAGAACCAATCACCGGTTGGTACAGTTGACCTATTCAAGTCAACACAAGACCTGCAAACCACAATCAGAACAGTGGTAAAATGCAGTGGCGGTTTTACCGTGGGGATGACTGGGGATGCGTCCCCACCGGACCCAAATGGCATTTTTTCGGACCCAAGTGACATTTTTTTTTCAGACCAAAATTACCTTTCTGACCAAAATTACCTTTTTCTGACCAAAATTACATTTTTCGGATAAAAATTAAATTTTTTCTGACAAAAATTACATTTTTCGGATAAAAATTAAATTTTTCTGACCAAAATTAATTTCTTTGGGAATCATCCCCCCCACCAAGAATTCTTGGAACCGCCACTGGTCAAATGCAAATTAATAGCATGCTTCCTGTACCTATTTGTTATTTTTAGCTGACGCAATTACTGCTCTCTTCTACTTTCTTATGCTGTCTAATAATAGCAGCCCTGTTGCAGTATGAATATTGAGTGAGTCATGCAATGCAACGAAACAGTGACAATTACTATTGACAATTACAATAACTGGGAATTGTTGAAATTTACCAGTGGAACCATTGCAAGCACAAATCGCAACAAATCATCTTCAATGTTCCATCATCTGGGACCCCACACTTGTCACATTTCCAACTGTTAGCCGTTCTTTTCTCCTGAACTGAACAAGAATAAGAAACCTCAGAAACGTAAGTACCAGCTTTATCAATTAATGCGATAATGACAAATACTTTAATTAACATGTATGCACTTGTACTGCATTGATAGATTAGATCATGAATAAGGGACTTACTGATTGAACGAATACTTTTCCAGGCCTCCACTGCAAAGTATTCTTTTAACAATGTTACATTAGCTCTGCTGTCCAAAACTCCATCAGACAAGTCGTGGACTTGATGAGTGCTTAGTAGTTCCGATTCAATTATGTAATTCCCTGCTAAGGCATTGATGGCGACGGATCTTGGCACAAACCACTGCAGCATACCTGCATAAAGCAATTGTCAACAACTTTATAAATCACTGTTACGTTAACGGCCAACAACATCAGTTATTGTATGTTAATTTTTAGCGATTCCGGTCCCCTTTCTCTTTCATATTGCTTACTGCATCATATAATAATAAAAAGTAGGAACATATTTTTAACATGACAAATTTAACAAAAGCTTACATACGTTCAATTTTTTCCACATTTGCCAACTGAACAAATGATTGAACCGCCATTTCTGTGTTGTCCAATTTCTTCTTCGATCGTTTACATCTGAACTTGTTTCCCATACAGGAATCCTGTAGCCCCTTTGGTCGGCCACAGCAATGTTTGACCATCTGAAGTTCAATATCCCGAAGATGTAAGGGTCTTTCCTGATTGGAGTGTGCATCAAAACCATCGTCAACCTAAGCAATATGATGAACACTTTTGTATCCGTTGTTAATCTGCTGCACGCATTTATTCTAGATAGGTACAACAATATTTCATGAAAATGTATATGATTATACTGTTATTAATTCTTGTTGTACCAATAGCTTAATATAACAAACAGAAGTGAGAAATATAATTATATTATCGGATTGCAGATAATACCCGACAGCATTATGTCATTACCTCGGCAGTAACTGGAATGACCTGACTCTCCAAGCTGTGTCCGGTTGCACAGGAAGCACTCTGGTCAAGTCTGTAATTGCTAGTTTCACCATCCTCGGAGATCGTTAGAAGGCGTTTAAGTTTCTTCTTCTGTGTAGACTTTGCTTTCAAGGTTTCATTTGATACTGAAGACGTATTGGCTGGTGCAACACCACGAAGTATCTGATGCCTACTGATAACACTATCTGCCATTTCTTCTACTTCCATATCTTCTACTGCGCACACATCTTCACTAGCTCCTATAAATACTTCACTGTGGGCTTGCTCGTTCTCTTAAACACAGCAACCTCCTTGCCCTGAAGCCACAAGCTTACTATCTTGTCAACAACAGACACACGTTTTCCAAAGGTCCGTGCACCAGTTTCAGCCATGCAATCAGCCATTTGTTTAAGGGTGCGAAAGGCATAGTTATACTTTGATGTACGTGACATTGCTTCAAAGTCTGGTCCCTGCAAAACATCAATCACTGGCCTTGGGCGATCTTCCACCACTAATTGTTGATGGGACGAGGAAAAGTACTGTGCTGTTTGAAACCATCTTTGATGAGCACACAAGTTCAAATTGATATTGATGTTTCTCTCGGTGTGAACTTTAATTATGTGCCTGCAAGGCAGCTTCATGGTCAAATAGGTACGACAGCTGCATGATGATAAGTCCATGCTTACTTTATAAGAGCCGTTTGTTGTACGGACAGTAAGCTCGCCATTATCATCACTGCTGACATGCGCAGTGTCCATTGTCTCCGTGCATTTTCTTTCCTCGTCTATCACTTTCTTGGTGGCGTAGACAGTCAGCAGACGACTTGTGTCTTTAACGAGCTGAGTCTGTGATATGTGAGAATAGAATTTAGAACTTTGAGCTCTTATATTAGAATGCTCAGTCTCATTCAACCTGACACCATGCATGAGTATAAGACCATGAACAGCGGTATGCAATTTATCACTATGATGGAGGATAGATTTTATACGGCTGTTGTGGCTCTCAACACGGTTGTTGGTGTTGTTCCCAAGATTAAGGTGCTTGTTGCACTGATACCGGACCCACATTGGTTGGATGTTATCCCAATTGGCCATGTAATAGGTGAACACTGGTGCAGGAGCAATGCGTTCTAATTCAGCTTTATGCTCAAGAAACGCATTTTCGTCAAGGCATGAAGCATATTGCACAAGACCGTGTAAAGTGTCTTCTTGTCAGTGAAGGAAGCTAGGGCATTCTTGAACGCCTTTTTCACATGAAATTCACACAATTGAATTGCAACAGACTCACCAAGTACGGTTCGTACTGCATTTATCTCACATACGTCTTTGTCACAATAACAACCTGCAAATGTAGGCCATACCAACTATGACAAATATCACGATTATGAGGTTGAGAATAGGTAAAACGATTGCATGTAGACACAGCATTCATTAGTTTTAAAGAAGTTATTTGCGTGACACGTTTTTCCATTTTTTAATACAAATACTGTTTGCAGAAGAAATATTAATAACCGACACTCTGGCTTAACTAAACTGAATCAAGAAAAAGATGAATCGAGCCAATTTTTGACTAACATCGTAAATAGCGTAATAATAATAATAATAATAATAATAATAACAGGGTTGTTTTTAATTGGCACCATTGCTAATTAATTAGAATTAGAATTAGCTACATGAAATATCTAATTAATTAGAATTAGAATTAGCTACATGAAATACCTAATTAATTAGAATTAGCAAATTTTGATCTAATTACGTTAATTAGCAATTTAATTAGATAAGTTATAAACAGTTTCAGCTTCAAATGAAAAATAATGCAGTCAAGTTATAATATGACAGCGGATCGGGCTAAAGAACACCATTATAGACAGACTTAGAAAAAGGGATTAACATGGCATGGACACGTAAACAGGATGGAAGACTCGATGCTCCCAAAAAAGCTCTATACACATACAAAGAACGAAAAAAAGAAAGAGACAGGCCCA
This sequence comes from Metaphire vulgaris, assembly GCA_018105865.1. NCBI lineage: Eukaryota > Metazoa > Annelida > Clitellata > Crassiclitellata > Megascolecidae > Metaphire > Metaphire vulgaris. The sequence continues at coordinate 403,631 of CM030861.1, read as the reverse complement.
GAAAGAAATGGGTAGATAACATAAAAGAAGACCTAAAAGAGATAAATCTAACAATATTAGAAGGAAGAAGACTGGCATCGGACAAAAAGGCCTGGAAATGTTTTAAGACTAGCTATTGCCACTGGAGAGTAGGCAGAAAGCAATTGTGATGATGTTGATGAACCGTGCAAGCTGGAAACCCAATTTACCAAGCAGACAATTGCAGTAGCAGGTGAGTCACCAAAGAAATCTAATGCTATAGCTGCAATTAGCACTATGTTAATTCTCTTGGAATAAAGTTCTGAACAAACCTCAGTCGAACTGGCCTCTGCATTGCAAGAAAGAAATATTTCCATCATTTCCGTGATTGTATGCTGTTGCTCGTCAGCAACAAAACAGTATGCAACTACCACACCAACTCCGTTGCCATCTTCAACGACAAACACAAAAAGTGGCATCTTCAATTTGTTGGTGCGATAAGTTGCGTCGATTAACAGAACTTCCGGAAACTTAAGAAACACTTCCTTCATGTATGGAGTCTGGAAAAAGAAAATCTTGAGCATGTTCGAGCTGTCGCCAATGCGTAAAACCGGCTGAAGCAATTTCCCCTGCCCAACCAACTTGTCAACCTCTTCGGCCAGGAGCTCAACATCCGTTTTCCCATGCGTTCCAATAATTCTCCTAATGGTATTATGGACGTCCTGTGTTGTTACCGGTTGGTTTGTTTTACTGTGAATCAAATTCACTAGTCTGGATGGAGGAATGTGAAGTTCAGTCAGCGGCAACAGAATCTCTTCGTCTTCTTTGTCGATCCTTCTGTTTTCCGGTAAATGGAGAAAAGCGGATTTGCTTAGATCGTGATTATGCTGTAGGAAAAGTTCTGTTACAACAAGCTCTTGCCTCAGTCGATTTGCTTTAAGACGGACATGAGCCCCACACTCCAACTTGCATGTGCTACAAACATAGAACCAATAAATTAAAAATTTACCTAACACTTAAAGTGTGACAGCACAAACGCTTCTTCAAACTTGAATTTAGTTAGAAGTACTGCTTCGGATGGAGATAAATAATTGTGTTGCAAACTTACGTTATGGCATTTAAAAAACTACACTGGTGACGGAAGCAATACATTAAGCTCTTTAACACATAACTTCGAGCCTTTAATGTTCTCAATGATGTTTATGAAGGACACATCGGCGGATGCCAGTGAAATATATAAAGCAAACAAGCATGTTTCCGTCTAAAAAGCACCGCATAGTGCCACCGCCAGGCTATGGAGGCAAGAGCATAATTACCTTTGGTTAGGACGTAAGCCAGTACTCTTGCAACGAGTCTTCCCACCATGCTTACAGATCAATGTTATGTCGGCCCATTCCAGCGCACTGTTGTACTTTATTGTATCTTCAGACAGGGATTTATTGGCGTTAGCTACAGACTTTGATCTCCCAGTAACAAATAACTGATATGTGGAACGTTGGTATCGATCAAATTCTTGCTGAAAAGTTTTGAAATCAGGGAACGTCCTCCCTAACTCCAATGACACGTTTGCCAATTCAAGTCCACCTGAAATGAGTTAGGCATTGAAGTCATGGTATTAAGAAACAAAAATTGTACAAATGAATCAAATGATCACAAAGTTTAAAAGTTATTGACATTTTTTTTATAAACACTGTAGAGTATGACTTTTTAGGCGATTGATTAGCATTGATGAGTATCAAAATGCTGTGGAAATGATTTGAAAGTTAACATGTTTATAGAAATTTATTGTATAGAGTATGACTTGTTAGGCTATTGATTAGCACTAACTCTAGAAATGATCAGAAAGTGTAACTTTCTTAAATATAAATTTATAATATAGAGGATGACTATTTTAGGCTATTGATTAGCATTGATGAGTATGTAAATGGCTTGGCACTTCTGATCAAGAAGAGCTAGTCACTCAATATTGTCTACCACATACTATAAAATAAATAAATATTTAATTTAAGGAGTATAGCTAGTTTAGGCTTTCTTGTAGAATTTGCAAAGACCTAAACGGCGGTAATTTTTCTTGCTGATTTCCTTTTTGTCGTTTGTAAAACCCTGAAGCACACAGTCATTGAGATGGTTTTAAAAATTCACATTCTCGCTGGCATGTGCAATCGGGGTGACTTCTGGCTCGACCGTCTGGCGCTAGAAAATATTTGAAAAGGAATTGCATATTTAGGTCCAGCATATATAAAGAGTGAATATGAGCATATCCTCTTCTGGTAATTTCTTTCTGAATCAATGTTTAAAAGTATCTTATGATCTGTTGATAAGGTACTAACCCACATGCATAGCAGCATTACTTGACATAACATTGGTATCTGAGTCAGCGATTCCCCCATCATTGGAAATGTCCATGCCGCCATTTACACAATTTGTGTCGGTATCCATTCTGTGTAAAGTAGATAACAACATATCAGATCTCACAAAACCAGGGTAAACTCCATTGCGCCACTATCATAATGCCCAGGGCATCACCCGATGTCGCACCAAATCCAAATTGACTTAGAACCAGGTCAATCCGGAAAGATCAGTCAGAAGGTTCCCTGTCAGTTAATCCCCGTCACTTAATCCCCAAGTCTTTTAATCCTCAGTCACTTCCTGTAGTATTTTTGCCTCTGCTTCACTTCCAATCTCTCCACATAGTTTTGTGTCATCAGCAAATTTTAAAATTTTTGATATTATATCATCATCAATGTCATTGATATATATTAAAAACAATAGTGGTCCCAACACAACCTTGTGGCACCCCACTAATTACCTCAGCCCAGTCTGAAAACTTGCCTCTTATAGGCTACCTACCTTTTGTCTTCTGTTCAGTAGCCAATTTTTTATCCAACAGAGCACTCTACCACCAATTCCACATGCCTGTAGTTTTGAATAAGAAGCTACTGCTGTGATACTTTTGAAAGCGCTATAGAAACTAACGAGATTTTACTTACTTACTTATCCTCCTACGGGTCGTCGCCATGTAAGGTCATCAGCCGTCCGCAGCCTCATTTAAATTCGGTCTTACCAAAAACGGTACTACACTGAAATACAAAGCCTTCGCTTACATGCCACTCCGATGTCACGCTCTATGTACGCCTTATATATATCCAATATAGTGGCCAAGGTTGACGGTTCAAAAGGAAACACTTGATTCCTGTTTCAACACGGTTGACGGTTCAAAAGGAAACACTTGATTCCTGTTTCAACACGTGATTTCCTGTTTCCTTGATTTCCCCGTGTGCGAATAATATTTTTTACGTTTGGCGCACACCGTGTGCGAATAACGACTGCCTTAATCTAGGCCGTTTCCTGGGGGAAAATTGCCCTTCCCCCCGGCAATTTCAAATTCCCCCGGAAATTTTGGCATACTACATCAACTAACAGCAGCCCATTAGCAAAATTCCCCCGGCTTTGTCATTTCCCCCCGGCTTTGTCAGTTCCCCCCGGCTTTGTCAGTCCCCCGGAGTCCAGGAGTCTAGATTAAACACTGTCTAGTAAGCCTACTTGCTGATTCAGCAGAGATCTTGGGTTCGAAATCTGATAATCGTCTAAACGATTCTTTTATGGACTTCGATGAAGGTGGACTAAGCGGCTGTCAAATGCAACTCTGCCAGAGAGAGAGAGAGAGAGAGAGAGAGAGAGAGAGAGAGAGAGAGAGAGAGAGAGAGAGAGAGAGAGAGAGAGAGAGAGACAGAGAGACAGAGAGAGAGAGAGAGAGAGAGAGAGAGAGACAGAGACAGAGAGAGAGAGAGACAGAGAGAGAGAGAGAGAGAGAGAGAGAGAGAGAGAGAGAGAGAGAGAGAGACAGAGACAGAGAGAGAGAGAGAGAGAGAGAGAGAGAGAGAGAGAGAGAGACAGAGAGAGAGACAGAGAGAGACAGAGAGAGAGACAGAGAGAGACAGAGAGAGACAGAGAAAGACAGAGAGAGACAGAGAAAGAGAAAGACAGACAGACAGACAGAGACAGACAGACAGATCCAAAGACAGAGACACTCAAAGGGACAGACCCAAAGGCAGATAGCTGCGTGAGAAGACAGACAGACAAACAGAGACAGAGAGACAGACAGACATAGAGAGACAGAGACAGCGAGAGAGAGAGAGAGACTTTCTTAATGGAAAGGCGGACCACCGAATGAAAATAAGACGGCCACTGTGATTGCGTCGAGCGATTGTGCACAGCGCTCTGACATGAGGAGATAAGTAGCCCGTTGTGCGTAAAACGTCCATTTGACGTCCGTAGTAACTGTTTGGAAAGTTCTCGAGCCATCGACGGGGGCACCAAGACCTCCCTCGGGGCGCTAAGTATCTGTCAGGCTGTCAGCCAGAGGGGCTGGTCAATTGATATTCGCAAAAGGTAACAATGATCACCCCCTTCTTCACCCGCGGCGATTGTAGACATAACACTCTCACGCAAAAACCACCAACTGTGAAACAGGCAACAACCACGAAGACAGCTAGCAGCCTCTTGTGTTTAATGAATCGCCATTCTATTTTGCAATTGAAATGGACGTCACGCAGCTATCTGCCTTTGGGTCTGTCCCTTTGAGTGTCTCTGTCTTTGGATCTGTCTCTTTGAGTGTCATGCTGAGCTTCTGAAGTGTGTATGTCATGCAAACGGAGAGAGCAGGGCCTGCATAGGGCATCTCTCCAGTTAGACCTATACAGCGCCAGGTTACCTTTGACAAACGAACAGCCTCAGTATAAACGAGTAGATAAAATATGCAAGTGTTCGATTTGCATGGCGCTTCGATGTTAATCCACTGGACGTGAGTGCATATGATGATGAGCATATGAGGGTTTGTCTGTAGTGTGACGATCATTTGCGTTTGTCTGTCCTCATAGTAGGTGCCTGTCCCACGGGCTTCTTCCGCCATCTTTCCTCCTGCTATCTCTTCGAGAATCTGACGTACAGTTGGATAGATGCGGAGAAGAAATGCCAGCTGCTGAATCCAGCCGCTCATCTGGTCTCGATCGAGACAGAAGACGAAGAACTGTTTCTGCTCCAATTTCGCTCCTACAACGCAGGTCGGTGGCTGCCCCCACACATCACACATCTCTCTCTCTCTCTCTCTCTCTCTCTCTCTCTCTCTCTCTCTCTCTCTCTCTCTCTCTCTCTCTCTCTCTCTATCTCTCTCTCTCTCTCTCTGCTTGTCTCTTTGCCTCTGCCTCTGTCTCTCTCTGTCTCTGTCTCTCTCTGTCTCTGTCTCTCTCTGTCTCTATCTCTGTCTCTGTCTCTATCTCTGTCTCTGTTTTTCTGTCTTTGTCTGTCTGTCTGTCTGTCTATCTCTGTCTTTGTCTCTGTTTGTCTGTCTGTCTGTTTGTCTGTCTCTCTCTCTGTCTCTGTCTCTGTCTCTGTCTGTATGTCTCTCTCCTCTTACGTAAAGGTTCATTTGATTCTGTCTCTGCATGTCTGTATGTCTGCCTGTCTTCTCTCTCTCTCTCTCTCTCTCTCTCTCTCTCTCTCTCTCTCTCTCTCTCTCTCTCTCTCTCTCTCTCTCTCTCTCCTCTTACGCAAAGGTCGTGGCTGGATGTGAAGTGCGGTGCACAGTGTGTGTGTGTGTGTGTGTGTGTGTGTGTTGTGTGTGTGTGTGTGTGTGTGTGTGTGTGTGTGTGTGTGTGTGTGTGTGTGTGTGTGTATGAACGCATAGCATGCCATGCTTAGCGTTTATTATTAACACAGGAGAAAATTCACGGGATATTTAAAAATGAAGGAAGCTCTTTTCCATCAGGAAAAGGTTTTTTGTTTTTTTCTGAGGAGATGTCAGCGCCATAGGACCCATGGTTGAGGCCCTCTGTCTGCCATCAAAGAAGAAGGGTCGATCGTCTTCTGTAAATCGAGTCTCTCCGAGGGGTGCAGGCGATCGGCAGCGACCACCTGTTGTGTCAGTCTGACTTGGCAACGATCAGATATTCCCAATGGCGCTATTTCGACTTCAAACTCTGCATTAACTCGCAGCTGTCCAGACAGACAGAATCGAATGACTATTAGACATCGAGTCCGACCACATTCCAGATCCTGTGTGTCCGTCAAAAGTTCTCTAAGTCATTCGCTCCACAAAGAAATTCTATCAGTTGAGGGTGGGGGTAGGGTAAAGGGTGGCAGGTACAGGCTCAAGCAGACCTTTACGTAAGAGGGGAGAGAGAGAGACATACAGACAGAGACAGAAAGAGACAGACAAACAGACAGGCAAGGTTAAATGGCGTTATGCTCTCGTATAGCCTGAAAATAGCTCAAAATCTTAATATTTTATTCGATTATTTCCCTGTTAGATCAGCTGCTGTGCAGACAGCCATTGGCTTACCCCCTCCCCCTCACCCCCGGACCCATTGTGGGGGCTCACGACGCTCCCCAAACCCCTATTCCGACCTCACCAGATTGACATGCAGAAATAATGGCGTCCCTATTCTGGAATTCTGGCTACGCCAGTTCAGCAGAACATCAGTCCAGCGGACGTCATGCAAGGTTATCTGAGTGACCGCCGGAGTTGAGCAGCGTTAAGCGTGGCTGGTACTTGGATGGGTGATCATTGGTGGAGGGGGGCTTCGTCGCTTCGCAGTAGACGATTGGACGGCAGCCTAACAAGTGAAGGAGGTAGAGAGAGAGAGAGAGACAGAGAGAGAGAGAGACAGACAGACATATAGATAGAGAGACAGAGAGAGAGACAGGCAGACAGACAGACAGACTGACAGACATATAGATAGAGAGACAGAGAGAGACAGGCAGACAGACAGACAGGCAGAAACAGAGAGACGGAGACAGATGGTGTTTCCAGCGTGTTCAGTCTTGAGTGTTCGTATGGTGTTGTTGTGTTTGTAGTTCGTTGGAGTAGTCGTTATCTTTGGATCGGAGCTAATGACATGACGATCGAGGGGCGATGGACTTGGGTTGCTTCCGGTTCAGAGGTCATCTACGCCAACTGGAGGACGGGGGAGCCGAGCAACTTCCGGGAAGAGCAGCACTGTGCCTATCTACACGCCCCGGACGGCCCGGAGGCCACCAGTAGAGGAGGGAGGACTGGCACAGCCTGGAACAGCGTCGACGGCGGAGGCGGAGGGAGGACCGGAGGCCGGTGGGACGACTGGAGCTGTTCCTCCACCAAAATCAACTTTGTCTGTGAAATTGTTCTATGGTGATGGTGATGATGATGATGATGATGATGATGATGATGATGACGACGACGATGATGATGATTATGAGAAGGAGGATCATGGATGAGGAAGTCTTTGACTGTTGCTGCCGTTGAAGCTAAGGCGACCCACGCTTTTAAATAATTCAGTGGACAACAATTTCAACAAATTAATGTTTGCAAAAGTCCAAAATGAAATGAGTAATTTCTTATTAAATTTTTTATGTGCTGAGCACGAATATGAAAGTTAAAATGCAAACTTGGCTCTAGTTTTTTTTTGTAATCTGCAATTATTGTTTATTACACTAATGCATGGCAATAGTAATAATAGGCCTGTTTTTAATACATGTAAAAATAAAGTCATAGACTATGTCTTAAATTTCTTTGCATGTCTCTTGTGCAGCTGTTCTGGAGAATCTCTGAGGAGTGTTTAGCAGTATTCAACTAGCAAGATGGTTGACCATTTTCCCAGTGGCGCAGCCACGGGGTTGTTTGTGGTTGTTCAAACATCCCCATTTCAAAAATATGACCAACACAATTGGTGTAAATCCATTTACTTTTTGTTGAAGGAAGGGTGTAGTGGGGGTCGGCCGCGGTCTCTCTGCTGGAGTTCAGTTGCATAGTGCCTCCAGCTAACAACCCCACTTTGCATAAGCTGGCTACGCCACCGCATTTTCTCCAATATCTTTGTTCCATTGTGGCGATTTCTTGATTGAATACGTTCGCCATGTTCATCACTAACCATGCCACAGTTGCAGGGCAGGATTAAGGTCCGAGTGGGCCGGGGGGCTGAGGAAAAAAAGGCCGTCGCCTACTCGCCTATACTGACAAAATCCCAGAGAAGCAAAAAAAGGTTATCTTCCTTCCAAATCGGGTCGACAAGCAAAAAAACGTTATCTCGTAAATTTAAATAACAGATGGAAAATCGGTGGGCCTATTTTCATGGTGGGCCGGGGGGGGGGGCTGCAGCCCCCAGCCCCCGCCTTAATGTGGCCCTGCACAGTTGTCAGGGAATAAATCCAGATGGGAATGATTCCGAATGAAGGAAGTGGATCTTTAAAGACACATTGCAGCCTAGCTTCTGATACTGCACCAGTATGTCTTCTAATAGTTCCTTGTAATTTTCTACATTAGCATTCCAGAGAAAGTTTGTAGACAGAACGTGAACAGAAGGTGTAGACCTAAAGCATTCGCATCACCCTGCAGCAATCTGTTGAAACGATCGTCTTTGAAGAGCTCTCGAATTTGAGGACCCACAAATACCCCCTCTTTCCTTCTGACTGATCTCGGGAATGACCTGGTCTTTTGCAGACGAATTTGAAGTACCATCGATTGATACTCTTGGGTATTAGAAATGGTGCTATAGAAGTGCATTATTATTATTATTATTATTATTATTATTATTATTATTATTATTATTATTTTTTTCATCTTTGCCTCGCTGAGTCGACGGACTTTTTCATACAGGTAGGCCTATCGGAAAGCTGGCGAAGTTCCAAGGGCCATGACCTTCACGAAGTTCTTCATCAAACGTAGTTTGATGTGAATGAGTGACAACAGAATTTTCTCAGCCTCGGTCAGACCTGGGTGCTGGATATTCTTCCCTCCACTTAATAATAATAATAATAATAATAATAATAATAATAATAATAATAAGAAGAAGAAGAAGAAGAAGAATTTTACAAAAATAATAATAATAATTATTATTATTATTAACAATAATAAGGTTTAAATGGTTCAGGAGGGTCTGCCCTAATGACTTCTGTATAAACTCTTTCGATACAGTAACCTATATATACAGTTAGCGTCTGCATCTGCAGTGCATTCTGTCTTCAGTTCTTTGGAGTGTTTTCTTCTGTTTGCTTGAAGTTTCCCTTTGACGCGTCCAACCGTTTGCTGTTTCTTTGCATTTTCCCGCGCGTCTCTTTCTTCTTCTTCTTCTTCTTCTTCTTTTTTTTTTCTTCTTCTTCTTCTTCTTCTTCTTTTTTTTTTCTTCTTCTTCTTCTTCTTCTTCTTCAGTCCATTCAGTCCATTCAGTTCTTAACCTTTTGCAGTCGTCGTTCTGTTGACTTCTGTGCAAACTCGTCTGATCACGTGGTTTCATGACTGTCGCCGAAATTACAAGAAAGCCAGATCACTTATTAAGAAACTCTGAGACATTTTAAGAGGACTTCTGAGCTCGGGTGTTGACAGACAGAAGAGAGCGCTGGTCAAAGCAGGTCGTGTCCAGGGGCGTAGCCAGGAATTTGATTTGGGAGATATTTTTGTGAGTTTCCGGGTATAAATCTTTAAAAAGCTTTTAAAATCTTTAAAACGCATTAAAATTTTTAAGGTAGACTGATTTGTGTGTGAGTGGGGGGTATATACCGCTATACCCCCGTCGCTACGCCCCTGGTCATGTCACCACTATTTTCACTTTGCTTATTAGCTTTGCAAAGAATTGATCTCTAATCTCCTTTCATTATTTCGTCATTGATACAGGCCCGCCGAGAGAAATTCCGGGCCCCTGTGCAGAAGGGCCGATGGGCCCCTGACAAGTCTTTAAAATTATTGATGACGACCTTTTTGCTCGTTTCATTGATTTCACGATACGATGTTGCAACTCTCGAAAACTAGTGATGACCTTTGTTTGCTTGTCCCTCTTGATCACGCTGTTTATGATGTGTCCTCCGCGCCCGCCTCCTCCTTACTCGCCGGGCCCTCCGTACACACAACATGGTAACCTTTTTGGGGTGCTATTATTGTTATTATTTTGAACTATACATCTTCATCATCGGCCCGGGCCCCCTCCATACCGCCGAGTCCCTGTGCACTTGCCCCCCTGACCCCCTCTCGGCGGTCCTGCGTTCATTTAAAGCTAAGTGTTAAATCTGATGGAATTTCAGCGAATCCAGTACGCTGCTCTAAATTGATGAACGCAATCGAACGCCTCAAGATTATTTTTGCAAAAGGAATTCGCCTTTTTTGAACACAAGAGACGAGGCAGTCATGATCATCATCACACTGCTCTGATTCCGTCTAAAAGGTAAACGACTTTCGACCTATAGACTCTAAATGGAAATGCCTTTCCATTGAAAGTACAGTAGTCAGGTTGACACAACCGCTATCAAAACAGCATGTCAGTGTCACTTCTAGACACAAAACGTCGATGACACCTACTGAATGAATTGCCTACGCACACACACACGCACATGCACACGCGCGCGCCTTGTATCTCATCATTTGAACCGTATTCTTCCATAGGTTTCCTGTCTCCACGCGCATTGCTCTTGGAATTTTCATCATGATTTCAAATTCTCTAATTATAGGTTTCTATGATTATTATTATTATTATTATTATTATTATTATTATTATTATTATTATTATTATTATTATTATTATTATTATTGTTATCTTCTTCTTCTTCTTCTTCTTCTTCTTCTTCTTCTTCTTCTTATTATTATTATTATTATTATTATTATTATAAAATAATTATAAAAAATAGTAATACTTTCTCCTCCTCGTCCTTTCCTTCTGGTCACTGTTTGCTGACACCTCTCCCCCTACTGGCCACTCTTATATATCGTAAAGGGGAAGTTGCTCGCTGTCATTAGCTAACTTATTTATCGTAATGAAACGATAAAAATTCATATCCCCGCTGATAAGATTCTTACATCGATTGACCCGTCTCTCCACTCTCTGATTTGTTGTCAAGGAACGGTGCACTCAGTGACCTTGTCACTTCTGTTGCCTCTGGGGCGGGAAGAGGGAGTGACAGAGGAAGTGAGACCCACTGGCTTCCTTCTCTCCATCTCTCTCTCTCTCTCTCTCTCTCTCTCTCTCTCTTCTGGTTCAAAAGACGGTTACAACAACGACAGATGCAACGACGACGACGATGATGACGACGACGTACATATAGGCCATTTAGGCTCTCTATGAGGTCTATAGGCGTTTTTAGACCTGCGGTTCGATTCGTGTCTGTTTCTAATTCGTCTTCGTGACATTTTACGAAAGCATCGGACGTTGACGTCAAGATGACGCCAAAACCAATTATACGTCAACTACTCCGATTCATTCACGGGACGGGAGGAGGATGGAGGAGGAGGATGGAGGAGGAGGAGGAGGATGGAGGAGGAGGATGGAGGAGGAGGAGGAGGATGGAGGAGGAGGAGGAGGATGGAGGAGGAGGAAGAGGATGGAGGAGGAGGAAGATGGAGGAGGAGGATGGAGGAGGAGGAGGAGGAGGATGGAGGAGGAGGAGGAGGAGGGTGGAGGAGGAGGAGGAGGAGGATGGAGGAGGAGGAGGAGGAGGAGGAAGGAGGAGGAGGAGGAGAATGGAGGAGGAGGAGGAAGAGGATGGAGGAGGAGGATGGAGGAGGAGGAGGATGGAGGAGGAGGAGGAGGGGCAGCAGCAGATGACACCGAGCGATATCTTCAGAGTGAAGCCGGGTCATTATATTTCCAGACGCCATGCAGAATAATGAAATGCCTGATGTGGAGAAACGCTCGTTGCCAGCGAAGGAGTCGACTCCCGCCGCAATGCCTTCTCTCTTTCCTCATCATTAGTAATCTGCGTAATTCGAATACTGACGCACGGCGATTACTTGGCGATGATTTATGGCCAAACGAGTCTTAGGATATGATTATATGGATCTGCTGCTGCTGCCGCTGCTGCTGCTGCTGCTGCTGCTGCTGCCGGGGGGGGTCTGATTAGGTTCCGGATAAAGAAATTAATCTTTGTTTCTCTAAGACTCGAAAGCAAAGTATAGCTTACGGCCGATTAATATCGAGAAAGAAACGATTATGATGACGATGATGACGATGATGATGGCGATAATAATAATAATAATAATAATAATAATAATAATAATAATAATAATAATAATAATAATAATAATAATAATAATTATTTAGGCGATTGAATCGCCAGGTGGATTAAGATTTTGCCAATAGCAAAGCAGTCGCTTGCGATGGTTTCATAGGATTAAGAATCTCCAGTTTCCAGAATCCCCTTTGTAGGCTTATACAGTTTACTGCTGCGGAAGCGCTTAGTCCACATTCTGCAGGAGACATTTTCAAAACGAAGACGAGAGAGAGAGAGAGAGAGAGAGAGAGAGAGAGAGAGAGAGAGAGAGAGAGAGAGAGAGAGAGACGACAGTGGTTCTCTTCTAAGAATCTTCGTCGCATTTGATCGTTTAGCAAATGAAACTCTCGCTGACCTCGGCACACAGTTCGACGAGGCTTTTGAGTTAAAGATAGAAAAGGGTTTCTAGTTTATTGCCAACATCACGCCTATTCCTACTTTACGAGGAAAGAGAAGAATTGGAGGAAGGAAGGACGGAGAGAAAGAGAGAGAGAGAGAGAGAGAGAGAGAGAGAGAGAGAGAGAGAGAGAGAGAGAAGAGATTGACATACTTAGTTCGAACTAATGCTTGAAAGTCTTTAACTGGTTGATAGAAGTGCCGTTAGGTTGGCCTAATAGGCAGTGCCCGTAGGTGACCGGTCGCTGTTTATCGTCTTCTTAAATTAAGTCCATTAAGTCCTCGTCTGGTGGAAAGGACCTTCTTTTCGGCGACGGAGCATTAATTGTCGTCTGGTCGCCTCTGATGGATCGGTGGTCTCTTCGTCGCTGCCTCCTCCTCCTCCTCCTCATCCGCCGGTCGAGTCCCTCTCCCACGGCCCTCTCTGTCTCTCTGTCTCTCTGTCTCTCTGTCTCTCTCTGTCTCTCTGTCTCTCTCTGTCTCTCTCTGTATCTGTCTGTCTGTCTGTCTGTCTGTCTCTCTCTCTCTCTCTCTCTCTCTCTCTCTCTCTCTCTCTCTCTCTCTCTCTCTCTCTCTCTCTCTCTCTCTCTCTCTCTCTCTTTCTATCTGGATCTTAGGTGGAGGATTGAGGATTGATGATGGAGGGGCCGTGGATCAGGGTCGACATTGATCAAGTGCTGGACGTCGATCAATTTGGATCCTTTGATCGGATGAAAGATGAACGGAGAAATTGAAGACGAATTCCGTCGAACGAAGAAGATTAACAGACGGAGATTAAAAAGTCTTCCGTTTTCATTATTCGACTTCCTTTAAAAGTTCAACTGTTTAACGGCAACGAAACCACTTATAATTGTATACGCATCAAAGCTCTCTCTCTCTCTCTCTCTCTCTCTCTCTCTCTCTCTCTCTCTCTCTCTCTCTCTCTCTCTCTCTCTCTCTCTCTCTCTCTCTCTCTCTCTCTCTCTCTCTCTCTCTCTCTCTCTCTCTCTCTCATCGGCGCTTAGCTTCTGAAGGGAGACTGGAAACCCTCGACTAAGTCAAACAGGTACGCTATGCAATACACTAGCCCCGTATCCGTGGCATTGCGCGCCTGGCTGAGGGCCATAGAAACGGAGATCAGCGCCATTCTATGAGTCCGTGAGGCTCGAGATGGACTTTGACTTTTTGACTGTTGACATTAGCGTCATCATCGTCGTCGTCATCATCATCATCATCATCATCATCATCATCATCATCATCATCATCATCATTAGTGGCGTGTTACAATTTATCTTAAAGAGCAGAGGTTTAAAATGTTGCTAAGTTTTTTTTCTGTGGATGTGTCCGGCATGAAATGCTGGAGATATTTACGAGCAGTTGTCCGTGAAATTCCAAGTGTCTAAGAGATTATCTTTAAAATGCAAAAGTGGCGATCGCCTGCATTGTGATTGGTCTCGTTATACCCTAATTCTTAACGAGCAAGAAAAAGGTCGCCGAGACAATTTGGATGCCCCCATCTGGTGAATGCCCTGGGCCACCCCCACCGCCCCTCTGCATGCTACGGTCTCTAACACTTAAAGTCTGCTGCCTGGGGAGGTTTCCTCGATCTAATGCTACCCCTCCCCCCGAAATACTTACCGGTTTTGGACGAATCTCACGGCCCGTCCCGATCCGAGTAGGGGCCGCCTCGCCCCCCAGTCCCCCCGTGGCTACGCTCAGTGAATTTGAAAGAATATAAAAATAGCGGTCATAAATGCACACACACAGAAGACGTGGTCTTGGACGTTGTGGCAAATGGAAGACTGATTTTCGGCGCATGAAAAATACAGAAGGCAACTGGACTAATCTCCTCCATTTGTTTACATTATAGCAATCAAGTCCTGTTACGACTGCGGGCTGAGCGAAATAACATGCAGCGAACCCCCCCCCCCCCACCCACCATGTCCAGTGCTGTGAGAAATTCCTACACATACTATCGAAAATAGACATAAATGGACTGTTTGGCAGCACAGCTTCTATAGCGCCAAGGCAAATCGACGAGACTATGCGCTGTAACGGCAGCACTCAATCGAAAACTTGTGTCAATTTCTTCGTAGATTTATGAGTTGTGTTGCCCGGAATGCCAAAGTAGTTGAATGTATCACTCTGGGTGACAACAGTAAGCGCTCTTGTCTTTAGCCTAAGCTATATTTACTGCGCTATAGAAATCGTCTAAATACTACTACTACTACTACTACTACTACTACTACTACTACTACTACTACTACTACTACTAATAATAATAATAATAATAATAATAATAATAATAGTCATGTCGGTCCACGAATCGTCATTAGTCCTTTCCTTTAGAATTGTTTCAGATCCTTCAATGTGTTTCTCTTTTCCATCAATTTTCTGTTAATTAAATCTTACGGTCAGTTGCAGCTTAAGGCGCGCGTTATACTTGTGTTTTCTTTCTCTAGAATTTAGCTTACAGCAAAATAACTGCAAGGCACCCCCGCCCCCGAATCAGTCAGCCTTCGACCCTTCACGGCAGGCAGAGGTCTTCTTCTTCCAGAAATTCGGATGCGTCTGGCGACTGGGTGACTTCACCGGAAAAGTGGACATCTTCGATGCAGCAGCGCACCTATACAGTGTACAGTCTGAATGTCGGCAGCAAAATACCACGCACCGAGGCAAAGATCGATGTTCTTGTTTCTAAGATGTCGTCGTCTGCAGTTACCGCGATGCAATTCCGTGTCTCTGCATGCAGGTGGCTGCTGCTGCTGCTGCTGTTGCTGCTGCTGCTGCTGAGAAATCACTGTCTACGGGAACAACGGAAGCGATCGGTTGCCAGAGACGAAGGCGTTGTCCGTTGCGACGCGACAACAACAACGCGTTACTTCTGCTCTATTCACACACACACACATAGACCGCCGTTGCACTGAGAGACAACCGCTCGCTGGTGGTCGTGATGATGATGATGATGATGATGATGACCGTTGCTTGCTCTCCGTTTGCGTGGAGCATCATTCCGTGTGAGTAGACGAAGGTCGTTGGCAGCGGCTGTTGCTGCTGCTGCTGCTGAGACTGATTGGCAATTGACTTCGTCCTAAGGAATTCACCGATGCGTGTCGATGGATGTTCGGCGCCGCTCCAGCTAATCGACGAATTCATAAGAATTCAGTCAGAAGGCGAAAGACAAGAGATCCATTATCGCTCACTCTGAAGAACAGTCTATAACATATACGCCTCTCTCTCTCTCTCTCTCTCTCTCTCTCTCTCTCTCTCTCTCTCTCTCTCTCTCTCTCTCTCTCTCTCTCTCTCTCTCTCTCTCTGTATGAAGGTCGAGGACTTGGTCTGGTGTCTCCGATGAAACATGGATGTTTCTTGTCCTCATCGTCGATCCTCGTCTGGATCGTTGAGCAGAGGAGGAGGAGGAGGAGCAGGAGCAGGAGGAGCAGGAGGGGGACTGGATATATTTCGACTTCGACAGAGAATACTTCTCGTGTACTTTCAGGCAGTACTCATAGACTCAACAGGTGAGATATGCCGTTCATGCTCTCTAAATCTTAGACCAACACTAATCAACAACAGGCAGTTCCTAAACACAAGAAACACCTGCATAAGCCTTCGTTCTTCTTTTTGATTCAGATCGGTCGCATTCTTCCCTCGTATTTCCATTTATTGTTGTATTTATTTTGTGGTTGTCTCGAGGGTCAAGAGGTCGGCGACCATCGGCAGACATTTTGATCTAAATTGATTTCCTGAAATAAAGTATTTATAGCACTTTAAATCAAATGGCAGAGA
>CM030861.1:377500-382500 GCA_018105865.1 Metaphire vulgaris | reverse complement strand
TTGTTGGAAGACTGCGTAGGGTGGACACTGCTGTGTGTCTGTCTGCGTGTCATTGTGCGTGTGTCTGTTCGTCTTGCTTTATTCTTCTTCGGAGGGTTTTTATTCTGCTCTTTTTCTTCTTCTTCGTCCGATGCCTTGACTGCTGTAACAACGACCTGTCTTTAATTTACGGTTTCTCCGTCTTCGTCCAATCGCACGTCGTTCGCTTCGTTTGCCGCCGAAACGCAAACAGAAGCCGTAGCCAACGGCAACCGTCGTCAACGGCAACCGTAGCCAACGGCGACCGTAGTTAAGCCGCGGTCGGTGAGCTATCTGCTTCCTTGCCTTCGGTCTTTTATTATGAACCACAAGCAACCTCAAAGTCTGGCTCCAGCCACAGACGAAGAAGACGGTGAGCGGTCAGAAATATCTATTGCTGGGGAGAGAGAGAGAGAGAGAGAGAGAGAGAGAGAGAGAGAGAGAGAGGGGGGGGAGAGAGAGAGAGGATTAGTGAAAGATTGAGTGCCATTATATTGGGTCTTTTTGTATGCATTTTCAGGTAAGTAAGGTAAGTAAAATCCCTTGAATTTATATGGGGCTTAGGCGACGAGTAGAAGCTGTATATATGACGTCAGAGGAGATGGTGATTCTCATCTTCTTCAACTTCAAAGAATAAACAAAACTTCCCGCTTTTTCCTTTTCCAAATAGAAACTACTGCAGCTGTTGAAGTTACTGCTTTCGTTTCTGCCTCGAAGTCTGTTGTCTGGAAGAGAATAAGAGAATGCCACAGCGTCACTACCCGCAACCATGGTCTCTTCTTATGGTTATTACTCAGAGAGAGAGAGAGAGAGAGAGAGAGAGAGAGAGAGAGAGAGAGAGAGAGAGAGAGAAGAGAGAGAAGAGAGAGAAGAGAGAGAGATGATAGATTGATGATCGATTGATGATCGATTGTAGACATATATAAATAGACAGATGATGATGATGATGATGATGATGATGATGATGATGATGATAGATAGATAGATAGATAGATAGATAGATAGATAGATAGATAGATAGATAGATAGATAGATAGATAGATAGATAGATAGATAGATAGATAGATAGATAGATAGATAGATAGATAGATAGATAGATAGATAGATAGATAGATAGATAGATAGATAGATAGATAGATAGATAGATAGATAGATAGATAGATAGATAGATAGATAGATAGATAGATAGACAGACAGACAGACAGACAGACAGACAGAGCAATTATGAGTTTTGTTTTGTTGTGTTTTTCTTCGATCGTTTGACTGTTTCTACATGAGACGACTGCTATTTGCCTTGGTCTCTCTCTCTCTCTCTCTCTCTCTCTCTCTCTCTCTCTCTCTCTCTCTCTCTCTCTCTCTCTCTCTCTCTCTCTCTCTCTCTCTCTCTCTCTCTCTCTCTGTGTCTGTCTTTGTCTGTTCAGTCGTGTCGGGTCTTGTTTTAATTACGCGGCTGTGGGGCGTTTGGGGCGTTTGGGGCTGACGAGCGCCGTCTCTCTGTTGATCTACTTGCTCGGTCTCGGCTTATCATACTCGGTATTTCTGCCTATTTGGGCGCAGGCGCAGTGTTAAATGTCCGAGGATTTCCTGTATTTCGTCGAAATGAAAAATAAACAACCGAAGTGTGTTTCGTGCGAAGATCTAATTCCTCCTTCGAGATGAGGCGTTCAATTGGCCGGCGAAGTGTCTTCGTTGCATCGAAGGAACGGTCAAAAGTATATTAGACATAAGTATGGAGGAGACCACTATTAGAGACCTTGAATGAGTCAGTGAGTAAGTAAAAGCTCATGGGTTCTTAAGCAGAGATGTCCATGGGTCCATTTTTTAGAACCCAATCCAACCCAACCCATCAAATCTCCAACCCAACCCATGCCGATAATAGGTTTACTTTAACCAAACCCAACCCACTGTAATACATGACAGTTTTCTTAAACCGTGACTTATTTTCTGACCCAACCCACCATTAACATGGAAAAGTCTGACCCAACCCAGCCCAAACCAACCCCAACCATCGGTTAACCCAACCCATGGACATCTCTGTTCTTAAGGCGCTCTTGAACGTAGTACCAGAGTAGCTGCTTGTTCTTAGACCGCTTAGCCTCTCTTTAAAATATCTGTAGGTAGGCCTAAGAATGTAAGTCAATCGCTAAAGGAACTTTTATTGATAGACATGTTTATGTTTATTTTGATTTCAAGATCAGCATCCTAAACAGAAATGCATAATGATGGAAGAAACTTAACTAACTTATACTAGAAACGAAACAAATTAAAACTAACATAAAAATTATTAAGTAACTAAACTGTTGTGTTCATACTGTAATTTAGCATAATAAGTAATTAGCTGATCAGAGGTTGATAGTAAAATGAGTGAGTGATAACCTAACTTGTCCGTACCCGTACAAGACCTCGGTCACGTTTAGCAGAGAACTTGAGTTATCTGAGCGAAAATAGGAGAACTCTTTTAAAGAATACTCAGTTTCTTCAATCGAATGATTTGCGACATTTTGTCAGCTGCTGCTTCTGTATACTAAGAGAAGCGACACCTTTTAGAATTTTAACTGAAGATGGTTCTTGATTGAGCTTTTAGATGATTATTGTGATTAGTTGAAATCGAACTCTGTTTCTGGGATCTTTGGCCGTCACTACGAGAAGAGAATTCGGTGTCCAGAATACCATACCCCCAGCCAACGCTCAATGAAACTTCAAACTCGTTATTCACCAAAAACTGAAATTCTCAAAACTTGTACAAAAATTATTTGAAATGCGAGAATTTTCTTCGCAGAGAAACCACAATTCTCTAGAAAATCGCGGATACGTTTCGTTCAGCTTCTTTCGTCGTAAACGGTGGCAAGAATTTTTCCAGAAGGACACCCTCCTCTTACGCTGATCCATCAAACCTCCTATCTGATGCGAAAGAAAGCACCGTCAGCCTTCTGAGCAGCAGCAGCAGCAGCAGCAGCAGCTGTAATGAGAATGTTTACTATGATCTGAGAATCAATTGAATCAGATAAATCGTTTTATTTTGTAGATTTTTGATTCTTGGTCTCTCTCTCTCTCTCTCTCTCTCTCTCTCTCTCTCTCTCTCTCTCTCTCTCTCTCTCTCTATTTAATGCGCTTAAAATATTAATAGGAATGTTCCTCGAATTAACGATAATTGATAAATAAATTAATAATAATTCTGCTCCTCATACTTTTGATTCATATTTGTCAAAATCTAAACTGGGATATTTGGGCAAATGCGGCGGCGGACTTCAACAGCAACAAAGACAAAATATTTCAGTTGGGGGGGGGGGTGCGATGTTGATTTGAAGAATCGCCCCTCAGATTTTCTACCGTCCCGACATCTTTTCAAGACTTCCTCACAAAGGCCGACAGAATTGGTGTGGCCGCCGCGGGGGAATTATCTTCTTATTTGATTGGAGCAGGTCGTGGAAATTGCGCAAAACCGTTGAGAACGGGGGAGGAGGTAGCATGATCAAAGAGGATACTTGACTGTGACAACCTTTTTGCCCGAAAATGTCGACGTCCTTATTTTGTAACCATAGCAACGCCACTGACCGATAGTACGCTTTATCTATTCGTGATTTGAGTTCAAGATATATTTTAAAATCTAAAGTTACTTTGCAAATGAGTTAGTGAGTTAGTTGTATACAGTAAGTCTCGTTCTTAACGTTGACGACCTCTTGTCGGTGTACAATTCAACCGCAGTATATTCTTTGCTTCGAAAAAGTAGCAGCGGTAAAATGTTTCTCATTCGTAAAAAGCAAATATTTGGAAATGGATCGAAACAAATAAGCCAAGTTCTGTTGATTGCGTTTAATCAAACGAACAAAATGGAAAAAAGGAGGAGGAGGAGGAGGAGAGCGACTCAACCGCTGGTCATCCATCATCGGAACCATCGAAGCTTCACGGTCTCTCACAACAGACTTATATACGGACGACGAATATTTACACACTTGAAGAAGGCATTAAGAGGGAGGGATAGACAGAGAAAGAGAAAGAGACAGAGATAGAGACAGAGACAGAGACAGACGGAGTTTGGAGAAAGTCTTTGATACGAAAGAAAAAGTTTATTTAACTGGAGCTCTTGCAGAGGTCACCGAATACATGACCCCGCAATGACCCTGAAGAGAGAGAGAGAGAGAGAGAGAGAGAGAGAGAGAGAGAGAGAGAGAGAGAGAGAGAGAGTGAGAGACAGTGAGAGATAGAGAGTGAGAGACAGAGAGTGAGAGACAGAGAGTGAGAGAGGGTGAGATATGGGAGAGTGGGGCGGGGGGAGGTCGACCTAAACGACATCAACCGACTCGAATGGCAGGCACACCAACCGATCTAAGCGCTTGTTCTGCTCCGCCTCAACAACCTTTGTAGACTCTTGGAAGGAAGAAGGAGCAGACAGAGACAGACAGACAGACAGACAGGCAGAGAGCGCAACTATCATGAATTTCGGTCAATCTTCTATTATCTATGTACGACCAAACCTTGACAATAAATAAGAGGAGGAGGAGGAGAAGAGGGAGGAGGAGGAGAAGGAGAGGGGAGGAGGAGGAGGAGGGATGAGTGGCTGAGGGCATTGGGCCTTTGGCTGCTAAAAAGATGCAAACGAGATAAAGACGAAGAAGAGAAAGAAAGAAGAGCGATTTATGAACGGAGAACGGAAGACGCCGTCTGCCTCGTTGTCTGCCTCTTCGTCTGCCTCTTCGTCTGCCTCTTCGTCTGCCTCTTCGTCTCTTCGTCTGCCTCTTCGTCTGCCTCTTCGTCTGCCTCTTCGTCTCTCTTCGTCTGCCTCTTCGTCTGCCTCTTCGTCTGCCTCTTCGTCTGCCTCTTCGTCTGCCTCTTCGTCTGCCTCTTCGTCTGCCTCTTCGTCTGCCTCTTTGTCTGCGTCGGTGTCTGCGTCTGTGTCTGTGGTTCGTCGGATGCTGCGATTTAAAGCATTCGGCCAGACCTTCGGGATCATATCATGTCGCGTTTCTATAGTAACAATCTAC
>CM030861.1:350000-370000 GCA_018105865.1 Metaphire vulgaris | reverse complement strand
GGACTTCGGTTGTTGTAGATTCTCCGAAGATCAGCTGCGTCCAGCGCAGCGCCGTCGAAGGAGACCGGAACGTCGACATCCGATGTGAGATCTTCGCCAAACCTCAGACGTCGAATGTCTTCTGGATAATCGACGAAAACGGAACAACATTAAGCGACGGACACGAGACAACGGAACTCTGGAGCGTCCTCACGGTATACGCAACGACCCCCACCCCCCCACCCCCACCCACCCACACACCACTTCACAGTCCCCTAGACGCAGGGTTATTTCTAGGATTTTCAATATGGGTTGTGTCGGTAAATTCTGGGGGTCCTCTGCCCAAAAAGTACAATAAAGTATGACAAGCAATAAAGGTCATCCACTAGCTGAAATTATGGGTGTTGGGGGAGGGTGTCGGTCTCAGATTGGGGGAGGTATTGGGCTGGGGGTGTTAGGGGGTGTAAAAACATCCCTGCCTAGATGCTCCTTCGTTGACCTACCACTCTCCGCTCTTTTGTTTTTTTGTCTTCTGTCAATCTCACGGCGTCTAATAAACTTGTCGAAGAACCCATTTCGTTTTTCCTCTGAAATATTCTGACCCTGCCGCCTTCTAGTGTTTACCAACAAGGTCCGGTTGCTCCGCCCACTGGTGGGCAGAAACCATAGAAACCATTGTTGTCTATTAATAGACGCCAATGGCAGAAGCAGATTTCTTGCTGGTGGGCATAGATCAGTGACCATAATAGAGATTGTTCTGGATACTCCTAGAGTCTATAGAGCAATTCGAATCTTTGAATTCAGATCGGTTTTTCTGAATTTATGATGAAATATAGAATTAATTCGTTCTTGATCTTGTTCAAATGCATCGTCTCTCTTCCATCGACGTCGAAACTCGAAAGTCCATTATTAAGCTAAATTAATGCACTGAAACTGTCTTAGCGATGCGTCTAAATACAGTCGCCAGAGTCGAACCCGGGACTTCAGACTTTATCAGTGCTGCTCAAAAACGTTTATGCTTCACCGATTGACTTTCTGCAAATTAAAATCAGAAACCCGAAGACATCTTTGCAATATTTTTTCAATCGTTTTTTTTGTATATTAAACTTGTCTCGGACCGAAACAACTATTCCGGATGACTAGAGGAAAGCTCAAGAGAAGACTTCACAGAGACAGCTGGTTCATGTCATGATGATGATGATGATAATGATGATGATGATGATGATGATGATGACGACGACGATGATGATGATGGTGGTGGTGGTTTTGGTGGTGGTGGTTGTGATGATGATGATGATTTCTCTGTGTAGACAAAATGCAGGTAAGCGATTTTAGCGCCAAAAAGACCAGGAATTTTGAAGGTGCAGACGACGCTGCGTCTCTGCTTCAGAGGATGAAGAGAAGATGGAAAGGGAAGATGCTCCCTCCCTCCCTCCCTCTTAGAGGAGCGGGAAACGAGCGAAGAGTATAGGGGAGGACAGCGAACAAAACGACGGAGGATTTTCAACAGCAGAATATACAGTCAGAGAGGGAAGTGGCCATAATGGTCGGTTGAACGGTTCATGAGCAGCTCTGTCTGGTTCCCCGAGGCGATCGTTTCAGAGCGCGTTTTCTCTGCCTAATAATAATAATAAGTAAATCAAGTCCGTTGTTTGCCGTCGGTCAAAATGAGCCACAAAAGGAGGAGGAGGAGATTCCGGAAAAGCATTTCACGACCAAGTCGTGTTCATGCGTTCGTTCGTCGAATGCACAATGAACGGAAAAACTGTTTTCCTAAAAGCAATAATGCGTTCTGTCCGCGAAACGCTTACACCAGCTTTTATTGCTTTCTGATTCTTAGTAATACCTTAGCTGGACTGCTGCTGATGCCACAGCTGCTGCTGCTGCTGATGCCACAGCTGCTGCTGCTGCTGATGCCACAGCTGATGCTGATGCCACAGCTGATGCTGATGCCACAGCTGCAGCAGCTGCCGTATATTAGTGACTAACGTTTATTATTTCTGCTGTAAATGTTAGAGTCACTTTCTATGTCTTAAAATTAATTCCGTGACAAACGGCGTTTGCCACCTGATGCGATTGAGAGCCGCGCAGTCGAGTAAAAACCAAATTGCACCGAGTAAAGTCACACTTAAGCGCACGATGATGAAGACAACCGACCAGACGGAGAGACAGACAGACAGACAGAGAGACGGACAGAGAAGGACTTTCATCTACGGTGCGTTAGAAGCGCGTAGATAACTGAAAACGATACGAGACGTGTATTAGAATTTAGATGGCGCTGGGAGAGGGAGAGAGAGGGGCGGGAGAGAGAGAGAGAGAGGCTGAAGGAGTAGGTGTCATAATAAGACCTTTTCCTGCATCCATCTTCGTCTGTCTTAGATCGAAACAGTCTGAGCCAGGAATAGCATCGCATGTAGAAATTGCCAATCGCTGAAGACGGAAACGAACTTTGGAAAAGTCCATTAGACCCCTCCCCTCCCCCTCCCCCTCCCCCACTGCCCCCGTCCCCACCACCACCGATCCAATCAGAGACGCCCGAGAGGCCTTGGGAGGGGAGGGGGAGGGCGAGGCGGTTCATTAGCGTTTCAGATTCAGAGATAATGTATACTGTTTACGAAAAGCAGAAATGATTCTAAATCAGGATATATAGAATTTAATCGAAAACGAGGCGATATATACGAATCCAATAGCGACGAGCGATGAATATGCCTCAGTCTCAGTCTCAGTCGCTGTCTCTGTTGTTTCTGTCGACGACAGGACAGGACGGACGGAGTGACGGAGTCCCAACTCTACTTCGCTCGGGTGACGACCAAACTCTTTCGCAGATTCACGATCGTCGCTGAGAACGTCGTTGGCATAGCAACGCAAGACGTCGAACTGACTCAAGGTAAGAACCGGACAGGTAGAGAGGGACTTTCCAGTTACATGCACTCATCAGATAGCACAATTGAACATGACCAATAGAATCTCTCTCTCTCTCTCTCTCTCTCTCTCTCTCTCTCTATATATATATATATATATATATATATATATATATATATATATATATATATATATATATATATAATATTAAGATCCTTATCTGTATGTCTCTCTGTCTGTTACCTTCAAGCGTTCTGATTGGTTGACTATTGGTAGACGGTTTAGTCCTTACGTCGCGATGCGTTGGTGGACGATGTTCGAAGACGACGTTGCTATTGGTAACAATTGTTCGTAGAACCGGTTTAGTCGAGTCATTGCAGCGTCAGAGGGCTGGGCGTGCGACAACGTTGCTATTGGTAACAATTGTTCGCAGCCTGAGGTAGTTGCAACGTACATTTTAACGTACACAAAAAATACGTGTACAGCTTCACAAATGGTCACAGTTGCGTGATTTTAACGTACATAGGCCTAATTATTACGTGGCGCAGAGCTTGGCTAGGTGGCGATCATTGAAATGTTGTTCAGCATGAATTCAATGATTGGGTATTAGGTATAGGTATTGGATTAGTATTATCCTGCACTGCGAGCGAAGCGAGCATCTTTCTAGTGTATATATATATATATATATATATATATATATATATATATATATATATAACCCAATTTGAAGAAGTTAACTCTTCGATCTTAATCAAAGTGAATTATATATACACACATATATATATATCAGATATATATAATATAGCAGCTATTCTGCTATATATATATATATATATATATATATATATATATCATAATTAGTCAATCGGTGAGACTCTCGTATATTGAACGTTTTGGCAATTCGTCGGTCAGAGAGACGACGTCCCAGCTGTAAATGAAAAGAACAGGGAAGAAGAAGAAGTGCACCGAGTGAACCCGGTCACTTCCGGGTTAGTCCACCACCATCACCACCACCACCACCACCCCACCACCACCAGCTGCAGCAGCTGCGCTCTCTCAAGGACTTCAATTAGACGCCGAGGCGGATGTGCTGACTCCTCCTCCTCCTCCTCCTCCTCAGACAGACTTCGCCTATTAAGCAGCAGCAGCAGCAGCAGCAGCAGCAGCAGCTAGGGGTTCATTCGCTGTCTTTGTTCTTCTGCAGAATTCAGAAAAGAGCAGAAAGAACCTCTCGCCGACGCCTCGGTCGGCCTCGACGTCAGCGATGACGTCATCAGAACGCGTAACGCGACGAGTGACGTCAGAGGTCAGGCGCACCGGAAAAAGTCTTTGGTCGGCGGTCGCCAGAGGGCGTCACCGTCGCACCAGTTGACCTCCAATTCGGTTCCCAATAGAATTCCGGTCACGTTGACCTATGCTGATTTGACCTTTTTGATTTTGTTTCTCTGCGAATTAAACTGCTGTAATTTTTCGTCTTTGTAATTTATAATTTAATTTTGTTTGGATTTGAGGAAATTCGCAAAATCTGAAAAGTCACTGCGTTGGTTCAATTGGTCGTCGAAAAGGTTTGGTGCGAATTCAGATCTCTTCGAAAGAATTCTCTGCTAAAACAAACGGAATTAACTGCTGTTTCTTAATAAGAGGGTTTTGTGGAGGTGGGGGGTGAGGGAGTGACGGCGTCCCATTGGCTGTTGCGTTAGATTCCAGACACTCAAAGACATCATTTGGCGAAAAAAGAGCAAAAGTTAAATCGATTTTCGAGGACGTGGCCGCCAACTTAACCGAATCTCAGCTGACAGAAGACGTCCTCAGGCTGATAAATCTAATTCAGGCTGGACACTCTTAATACGTGACAGAGCCAAGGAAACGATTTGGGGTGACTGACTGACTGACTGACTGACGGAAGGAGAATTCAAGACGTCTTCTGTTACGAAGAGAAGGAGAAAGCGTTCCATAAAAGTAATTTCTAATAATAATAATAATAATAATAATAATAATAATAATAATAATAATAATCATCCATGTAAACAAATCTCTCCTCAGACGTGCAGACCGACCTGTGACAAAACGGGAAATCAAGCACAACAAGAACTGAGTACTTCCTTATGCTTGGGGCTGTCGTCGTCGAAACCGAAACTCTGGGAAAACCCTTAAGCATATGCTACATATCCATGATATAACCACAGCATAAAAACACAGTGGCGTAGCCAAGGGGGGCCTTGGGGGGTTAAAATCCCCCTTGGGCGCCGACGAAATTTTTGTTATGTGTTTCCATGCATTTGTAATTTTCGCACGCGGTTTTGAGGGTCAAACCCCCCTTGGGGCTGCAGACCAAAACTTTGTAAGCTCCATGGGCGTGACGACCGTTTTTGCTTGTCAGCATCTGAAAGGAAACATTTTTGAAAGGAAGAAAGGATAGACAACACAGGATGACCTTTTTTGATTGTCAAGATTTTTCGAAAGTTGGTTACGGTCAGAAGTCAAAACCAAAACCCCTTTCCGGAAATTCTGGTTGCGCCACTGTCAAAACATAGATAGTCACGTCGACCGACGACGTCCTTGATAATCTAAATTCTATTTTTAAGCATATATTATTTTTAAGGTTTGGAAATCTAACAACATCGTTAAGCCGAGTCGCACCATTTATTACTAATGGTTCTAAAGTTGCATCAATTTTTCTAGGTATTTAAACTAAACTAGGAACACGGCTGAAACCTGAGCTTGGCAGCTGGAGGCTCATCGAACAAACATATACCTACTTGAAAGCTACAGAATTAATGTCATCAGTAAATGAAATAAAATACAGGTTAACAGGTATATATTTGATGAAAGCAACTACCAACTACAACTACATGTATACTTAAATGTCATAGCTGTGCTAACAATAATGTTGTTCTCTTCTATGCTAAAACAACTCCATGCATCACGTGGCTGGAAATTAGGTCTGTTCCCCGAATGCACACGCATGAGGTGGTGGCGTTGCCATGTTAGCAGTTTGCAGCAATTCATGGTAAGAAGTGTACATTGCGCAAGTGCATAGCTGCCACACCGGGTTCTGGCTGCTCTTTCATGTACAGCTGCAGTCTATTCCGCCGGGCAGCGTCGTCCAGAGCTGACGCTGACAGTGTCGCGCCATCAGCAGCGTCGGTATCCATTCCAGGTGTCCGAGCAAGTCTTGCCATCAGCTGGCCTTTGTTTTCAGGTAGGCCTACTTCACCAGCCAAAGACACGGTTGACTGAATCCAGTGTTCTCCTTGAAATAACAGTGCTTCTCCGTAAACATAGTTGGGTTTGGCACTGGCATGATGGACACCGCAGATTGACAGCTTCCCGCGTCTTGCATCGTATCGCACCAGAGGACCACCTGATGATCCCGGAGGACCGAGTGCGTTGTGTGAATAATACCAATTCTCCAAGCCTTCTTCATCACCCCGATGGGTCAATTCATTCGTTATACGCCCAAATGAAAACTGGAGACTATTATCGTCACCGTAATGAATGAGGCAGATCTGTCCGTTGTCTTGGACATTTGGCGGCTGATAGTCGATGCTGTGAAGAGCTGGTACGGCGCCTGTTGCAACTTCTGGAACATGAATAATGGCGAGATCTTTTCTGGGAGAATTCGGAACAAGCATTCGAGGCGCTGGAAATTCGGTGCATAGGAAACTGCGTCTCTGTGCCTGCGTGTAATCGACTTCTGGGAAATAGAATTTCGCTTGATGTACTTTAAACTCAAGCGTAGCTCTGTCAACCATGTTGTGAAAGGCCGTCATGATGAATTTGTTCCCCAGATGAAAACCTGTACCGTGGTATGTATCAAAAGGATCTTCACGAATAGGAATTACGATCTTGCAGACTCCTTTTGAGAATTCGAGCAACTCTTCTCCAACTGTGTCCGGCTGATCTGCTAAGCGCCGTCTCAGCTCATTGCGGGTGAGATTACCTTGGTACCGTTCCATTTTCTTTGATAATTCTGTAACGATTAAAACATTTAGAGCTGGGGCGTAGCCAGGAATTTGATTCGGGAGGGTATAAATATTTTCTGGGAGGGGGTGGGTATAAACCTTAACTATAAACTATATAAACCACATATAAAAACATATAAATCACATAAAAAACTTTAAGGTAGACTGATTTGGGGGGGTATATACCGATATACCCCCGTCGCTACACCCCTGATTTAGAGTCCAGAAATACATTGATATATATGAAATACAAAATAATACGATATAATGCAAAATAATAAATAGAATAAATTGAAATACAAATACAAAAAATACATTATTGAAATACAACATAATGAAATATACGAAATACAATATAAAATATGAAATATATTGGTCTAAAGACATTTTGTACATGTGATATAGAGCGGAGCCATTTTTAAAATGGTAAGGTCGAAAAAATTTGATATTATTATAGAAACTTACTTTTATTTAAAAACTGTTCCCGTTGTATGCGAGTCCAATCACGCCTCTGCTGTCAATTTGTAGCGTTTAGTTCCTGTACAGAACTGAGACGAACTAGCAGTTACTAGCTGTTCCAGGCGTCTAATAGGCCACCACGCCCTGTACGTAGACTTTGCCTTTGCGCCGTAGTAATTCGTGTCAGCCAAGCGGTCCAGCCAATCCGGTTGACACACCACACACGCTTAGCCGTCCAGGATGTGCAAACACTGGCCTCCTGGGCTTCACTGTGCTCAGCGAACTTGTAGAACTATACTATACAGTAGGATGGAGTGAACGTAATGTATACAAGTTTTTTCTCGAATATGGTAATGTAATACCCACCAAATCTTGCCATTGGTTTTAGCCTGCTCATTTAAAATTTAGTATGCAAAACCATGCTGTACAGTATAACGAACGCAATTATCTTCAGATGCGACTTGTCCCTCGACCTACTGATCACTCCACGAGGTATTCGGCAGGACTTTCATTTGTTGTTCCTTATTCTCGCGCATTCCACACAATCATTGGTACTAGTTGTTTGTCATTATGATTGTGCGACCCTAAGCTTTGGAATTCATAATTGCCAGCATTACTTCCAAAAACCAAACCATTATTATCTATAATTATAGATCTCGTCTTATTTCGCCTGGACTCGACTCTAATTCTGATTGAATTTGGCGTGCCATATAGACTGATGCCCCAGGCATTATAAAAATGGCGCCATAGAAGTTGATTGATTTGATTTCTTCGAAGCTTTAGTTCTGCTATTTGGCCATTCTGCGTATTTCGTTCATATTTCAATCATTTAAATGGGTTTCGCTCGTCAGTTATAGTTATGTTATATTTCTTTTTAAAATGACATCTATTTTCTCACGTTCCCTAAAGCTTTTTGATTAGAACCTATTCTCCACAATGCGTTCAGATGCCTCCTCCATCTCCTCCTCCTCCTCCTCCTCCTCCTCCTCCTCCTCCTCCTTCAATTTAATCATGTTCTCTGCTGCACTTAATATCCATCGAATGGCTTCACTGAATCCCGTGGCGTAATGAAATTTCGTCATTTTGCGATTAGCTTCTCTGAAGATTTGCATCTTCTGTTGGACGAAGCAGCTGCATTGGAACATCATCCGCCGACGACGACGAAGCAACAGAGTCCAGTCACCTTTGACACCTGTCTCCATTCTCCACCGATATTTCTCAGCCAAATGTACATCTTCATGTTTCGTCATCATTCGACATTGCGAGAAACTAATTGGAAACTTATCTTTCGCTAGAACCTATCTACTGACCACCAGAGAATTCCGTTTCATAGATATAGGGCCTACATAGATACATAGATACAGGACAGGATGCCTTAACGAATCACGTACGATTCATTCGTCTAAACTGTTGAGTGACGCTCATGACATGATTTCAGGGTGATTGACGCGTCCTCGTTTTCATTTGCTGCTATTTTCTATCGGTCATTTTCTGTGCAGATCCAGTTCTGTTGGGCTTCGATTTCTTATTAATATAATATAATAATAATATATGAATATAATATGATTAATATGTTATAATATCACTGGCTCTGTTTCAGAGAATATTAACTCGCGCTCATTCTTAGACGCAGAAAATATGAAACGAAATGCACATAAAGAAAGCAACCAGCGCCATCATAGAAGCTACAGTAAATCTCCCTTTAGACGAACTCAGTATAAGACGGGGAGGCCCGAGGTCTCTGATGCCAGCCGGGTGCCTCTGCTCCTCTGCCGGCGGCAGAGACCACTGGACACCGGACGCCCACCTGAGCGCCCACCTGAGCGCCCACCTGAGCGCCCACCTGAGCGTCCACCTGAGCGCCCACCTGAGCGCCCACCTGAGCGCCCGTCTTTTGCGTATCAATCAGGTGCTCAGTTGGTGAAACTTTTTCTTGTTTTTCAATCAGTTCCGTGTTACCTTTTACCTTCCTCATCTTCTGGCTCCACCCTAACTCTCCTCTCCTTCCTTTCCCAATCGTTGACGTTTGAAGAAATGACGTCATCGAACGACACGAGCGCCGTTGCCAATGGAAACGCGATGCTGACGTCGTGACTTTGAGCGGGAATCGAGTTCCGTCGTCTGCGCCTGTCAATCATCTCCTAATGAATTTCCATTCTCGTCACTCCGACTGACGACTCCAACTAAGAACATCTCCTCACTCAATGGACGACAGCGGAGGGCAGACGAATAGAAGATTGCCAAAGGATTCTCTGAGGCGACCAATCAGAAGAAAAAGACTGCAGTCACTTCAGGATGGTCCCCCTCTTCTCCTTCTCCTGCGAATCAGTAGCGTGCAGAGGGGGCCACGGCCCCGGGCGCCTACCAGAGGGGGAGCCAAAATTGACTCGGCGACCTTTTTCTCCGCAAACATTATTTTTTTATATTCGACTTGGCCCCCGGCGTCCACCACTCTCTGCACTCCACTGTGCTGCGAATACCTCGATATGCCATTTATATGGCGCCAGAAGAAGAAGATAAATCGAAATCGCAGAAGATTGAAAGCATTTGAAACTCTTAGTTCAACAATATTGCTCAACAGAAAGCATATCACAGAGATCCACTCTTAAGTCTAAACATGAACGAATCGATCAATGGAATTATGGAAGTTAACAGAGAATATTTGAATGAAAAGCAGAAATTTGTTTGTCTCAAAATTATTTCATATACTTTTTATGTTGTGGCGCCAAATCAGTTGGACATTGAATCAGTATTTATGAGGCTCTCTTTCTGAAACGCAGATGGGAGAATTCCTCCATTTCTTCAGTCTGCGGCTCGATTTCCATGCGAGCAAAGAACAGCACTCCTAATCAATATTTCATTAGGCGCCCTCACACCCCTCAGCCAATCGAAATGAAGATACGGCCTTAGGGCCTATTATTACCACCCGCGCCCCCCACCGTCCCTCCCCAAAAAAGAAAATCCCTAAACATGGCGCAGTGGCTCAAACAGGGTGAAACAGCTCAGCTGGTCTCTCAAAAATCAAATCAAAATCTGAATATTTAATTCGTATTACAGTATATAGCGCATTTATAGGCAATGATTTAATGGTCGGCCTAAAGCACATCTTCACGCTGAACACGCGAGTGCCTGAGAATCGAACCCGGGTCTCTACGATTCGATTCGGTTTCAGCGGATTTCCAACAGCAGTCAATTGTAGTGCCCAGTGGGTGGGTGGAGGGGGGGCTGACAGATGCACGCATTTTCTTCGTTTCGATTAATCTAACACGGCAGTTCGTTTTACAGTTTTTGTAATTAATTAATTAATAAAGAGGAATAATATAATATTTAACGTACGATCTGAGGCGTGTCTTCGTCTCTTGCGATCTCTTTGGAGGCTGTCTATAAATTACGTCACGCACTTAGGGGGAGGGGTTCAAACATTTGTGAAAATGTGTGACGACGGGGAGAAGGGGTTTCCAGAAATGTGACGTCACATAATACTAAATATTGTTATTAATACCGCAATGTTATGAAAATCTCAAGTGATTAGTAATTGTTGTTTGTTTTGCTTATTAGTAGGTGTAATATTAGTTGACGATTTACACTTATAATTATTATATTTCATTTAAATAAAGAATTTGAAAAAGTTTCGGAATATCGCTATAATTAACTGTAATAATTATAATGAATATTTTCAAACTAATTCATTGTAATACCTGATTCATTCAAGAAATAAGTGATTTGAAACATTAACTTTGACATTGGAAAAAATGACAAGATGGCGGGGGTGGTGGTTTAACGCGTTGTGACGTCATATTTGAGGTGGTCTGACTTTTTATGACGACGTGTGACGAGGGGATGGAGAGGT
Source organism: Metaphire vulgaris (assembly GCA_018105865.1). Lineage (NCBI taxonomy): Eukaryota > Metazoa > Annelida > Clitellata > Crassiclitellata > Megascolecidae > Metaphire > Metaphire vulgaris. The sequence goes on along the minus strand of CM030861.1, from coordinate 358,885 downwards.
AATAAACTGTCAAAATCGCGTGACGTCATTTATGGACGACCCCTTTCGCTATAATTTTGCTCATCTTAACCTATGAGACAAGGTATCGAAGTCGATGGCAAAGGTAAACGAGCGCTGCTTTTTCAAGGTGCCTAAGAAGATCGCCGACTGGGTAGGGTGTGTGTGTGTGTGTGTGTGTGTGAGGGGAAAGGGGTTATTAGGCGGAAGTGGGGAAGGGATGATTTCCCGCGTGACTCTTTTGACTGAAATCCTATTTTGTTGACTGATTTTGACTGATTTCGATGCTCTGTGCTTCATATTTGAACGGAGAATTGAAAAAGAGAAAGCACGAATCTCCCGGTTCAATCTGGGCTTCAAAAGCGCTCCAGAGAACGCTTGTCTGGCTGTCTGTCTGCCTGTCTCTCCTCTCTTATCTCTGTAAGATGCATGCACTGCATGCATCTTACAGAGGTAAGAGAGGAGAGACAGACAGACAGACAGACATGCACTGCATGCATCTTACAGAGATAAGAGAGGAGAGACAGACAGACAGACAGACAGAGGCAGAGGTAGGAAGAGGGCGCGATGTTCGTGTTCTTTTATGTTTTACAAATGGCGCCTATTCACTTGACCCCAATATAAATCACCAGCGCCGTGCACTGGCGCTATATAAGTCGTCCGATAAAGCGAAGACGAGTTAAGCTCTGTTAGCGACCGCAGAAGATTCGCTTCAGTGTTTCTCACAAGAAGCTTTCTGTTCTTCGCGAATTCGTTGTTTCGCTGAAGTCATTATGGCTTTCCTTACGCAAACGCTATTAATGACTTTCCTGGCGTTTTAGAAGCGATCACGTGGGAGGGAGGAAGAGAGGGAGAGAGAGAGAGCGAGGAGGAAGAAGTCTTGATTTTCTGGGGGAAATCGTTGGACGAAGAGGCGAAAGGAAAATGGCGGCTGACGAAACAATCGAGGAGAATGAACTTCTGAGGAAGCGGAAAGAGATTGTCTGGAAAGAATCGATTCCGCAGAAGTTCCGGATGAGGAAAACGGTAAGAGAACGCTTCTAATTCTCACTCACCTGCAATCCTTCTAAGACAGCAATTTCCCTTCAGCTGCAACACAGACCTATAGGGACCTCCGTAAAGACTCAATCAGCTGCCACGTCATTAATAACGCATGTAAGTCTTCTGATGCCAGCAGTGGCGGCTCTAGGATTTGGCAAGTGGGGGGGCCGTTGGGGGGCAACTTCTAATCATGGGGGGCCAACCATTTGTTGTTTAATGTATGTAGCATTAAGTATAGGGTCCCAACTGGGGGAGCCACTGGGGGGGGGGCAGGCTCTCAATAGGGGGCACGGGCCCCCTGGCCCCCCCGGTGGAGCCGCCACTGGATGCCAGAGAAGGGCGGTAGGAGGGGATGTACAGAGGATACGAGCGATGACATTGGCAGTTAGGAGTCAGCGACGAAGGATGGACTGACGGTAGAAACGAAGGTCAAATTCTCTCTAAACTGTGTTGCAGCTGAAGGGAAATTGCTGCTTAGAAGGATTGCAGGTGAGTGAGAATTTGACCTTTAACCCCAAAGGACATTGCAGCTAAACGGGTTGCACTGAATTTGTCACTTACTTACTTAGCATAATTTAAAGTGGCTTAGGAGGCATTACTGCCTGTGTGTGAAAGCCACTAGGGGCACTAACGGGGCTTGAACTCACTCCGTCATCCTGACGCTCCAGCACGTAACCCACTCTGCCATCTTCCGCGCAGTTAATGTCACGTGTTGATTGTGTAATGACCAGTTTTATAAATAATCATCTTTATTCGTGACAAGCACAGCATAAAAAAGTAGTACACAACCAGTGGTATACACAACCAAGGAAAACACAACTCAACTGAACAAAACTAAATAATAAAAAATAGTAAAATAAACCTAATAATAAACAAATAAACTAAGAACAAACTTTACACAGTACAGCCTCTGCCCTCAGACAAATTCTGTTAATGCACTGAGCAAAGTACAGTGGCTTCTTCTCATATCTATTAACAAAGGATGCTTGTCGCTTTTCTACAATAACATGCATACTATCCAAACCCGTCAGGACTCTGATATACTCGACATTATCTGCCTCACACGTTTTAAAAATTTTGCACACAACTACTCGAATCAGTCTGTCAAGAGAATTAAGACTACTTTTGTTTGGACATGTGGCTTCCATGCCATACAATACAATAGGTAGACAATAGCTCTTTACCAGGTTAACGCATATCAATTCTGAAGCGGCAGCTCTGCTGCGACTATACAAGCAATTAAAAGTACGAAAAAGTTAAATTTAGCTTCCGAAATAGATAACCCGAAGTGCCTGCCCTTTTTCAGTGTCACTCCGAGATACCTAATTTCCTCCACAAATGGCAAGGCAACACCATCCAGGACCAATACAGCACATGCGATATTGCAACGTGTCCCAACCCTCATCACCATAGATTTCCTCACATTAAATTTCAAATCCAAATCCACAAAGTCATTGGTGCAAATATCCAGCATGTGCTTCATGCCGGATATAGAGTGTGACACCAATAAGATATCATCAGCATACAATAAACATCCAACAAACAAATCATTGATATAGCAGCCATATCCAGAATTTTGCAACTTTAAAATTACATCATCAATATAAACAGCAAATAGCAAAGGCGAAAGAACCCCTCCTTGTCGTACCCCAGCCACTACAGTAAAAGATTCTGATAAGGCATTACCCCATCTAACCATAACATTACATTTGGAATACCAGTTGAGTAAAACTTCAATGAAATACCAAGGGGTTTTCCTTTGTATCAGCTTCAAAAACAGCCCATAGTGACTAATTTTGTCAAAAGCTTTCGAAATGTCAAGAGCAGAAATGACAGCTGTGCATGGATTTCTATTGAGATAACTTATTACCCCCCTCAATGTGTATAAGGCATCTGAGCATCTTACCCCAGTTTTGAACCCAAACTGCAGGTCAGAGCTCCCCAAAACCCCCAAATTTCCCCAGTAATACATGCTCAAAAATCTTAGACACTACTGGACTCAAGGTTATGCCCCTATAATTGTCACACCTTGTAGGGTCTGCTGTGCAATTTTTTTAGCAGAGGGATCATGATACCATTACCATTTTATGTCGCATAGACTGTGATCAGACACTGAATGACGTTCAGGTAAGGGTGACAAGAAGAGGATTGACATCATCAGCTCCTTTAAAACAGGTGAAGAGTTCAAATCAGTCGAAAGACGACTTTAAACATTAAGCCACATGTCACAGTAGAGAAGAAACGTTACTTATCCAAACGCTGCTGTTGTTACTGCTGCTGCTGCTGCTGATGATGATGGTGATGATGATGATGATGATGATGATGATGATGATGATGATGATGATGATGACGGAGACTTATAAGTTATAACGAAGTTCGGCTCTGTTTGCTTGATTTCTTTCGTGTTTCTTTGTAAGTCTGCTTCTATGACTCTACGAGTCTACGTGGAAAACGATTAGAGGCATATGGAGAGAGAGAGAGAGAGAGAGGAAGATGGAGGGAGAGAAGGAGGGAAGGAAGGAAGAGGATGAGATTAAAATAATCTTCGAACTATAAATAGGCGATAAATAATGTTGTGTGGAAGTGATATTTGGCCTTCTGTCGTCGTCGACGACGTCAGAAGCTTCAGTTGATAAAAAAAGAATCAAAAGCAGACGAAGACAATGAGATAATTAGAGCGCCTTCTGAACCCCATGGGATCCCCATCCCACCCCATGCCAATCCTCTTTCCTCGTCCTCTGCCCTCCCTCCTTCAGCCACCATAGCAATATTCTGTCTGTCTGACGATTGATTCTCTCAGAGGATTGACCTTTTCGCCACAAAACACCGGATTTCAATTGATGACCATCAACGCTGACTACGTCGACGACCACACATCATCATCATCGTCATCATCGTCATCGTCGTCGTCGTCGTTGAGTGGCTATTTATGGTTGGATGATGTGGCGTCTTTCTGAAATAGATGATGACGTTTAGAAGTGAGGGACATCTGTAATTTATGTCTCCTTTATTACGCTGATGCCGATAGCTCTGCTCCGTGGATGAGGATGACACAAGAGGATGAATAGGGTGAAGAGGATGAGAAGGAGGAAGAAGAAGAAGAAGAGGAGGAGGAGGAGAATGACTCATAAAATTGCAGAGGAAATTGGGCGAAATGTCTCGTTTTAAGCGAAATTTCTGTTCGTGAATCATCGGTCAACATTTGCTGATAAAGTCTTCAGATTCTTAAGTTAAATATATATGAGCCACCATAGACAGGCAGGCGCCTTAGAATAAAAAAAGAGACACAGAGAGACACAGAGAGACACAGAGAGACACAGAGAGACAGAGAGACAGAGAGACAGAGAGAGAGAGAGAGAGAGAGAGAGAGAGAGAGAGAGACTTAGTTTGCCCTGTAGTGCCTGGATTGTCTTTCCGAGAAGTCACTTAACGTGCATCGCAGCAAAGACTTTCGTCGGGTGTTTTAGCGTCAACGGGAATTCTCATCCGGGGACTGCCCCCAAATGAACTGTCAACGCCGACCGCCGGTTCAAGTTCATCACGAACATCTCTTGGCGAACAGAGGCAGGATTAATGACGTCACGGCATCCGATGTTCTTCGTTCGTATTTTGAGTCAAATATACTTGCTCAGAGAAACAGAGAAACTCGTTAGAGTCAAGAATGTCCGAGAATGTCACTTGGCCAATGAAACGTCAACAGGTCCAGGGGCTTTTTTGTAAAAATTTTTTTATTCCGGAACGCAATATTCAGAAGTCATTTGTCAACATGAAGTAGCGACCAAGCAGTTACTATAATGACTATTATCAATAAAACATTAAATTCAAACATAGAAAATTTAGAACTATAGCAGTTCTAAAATTTCTATTTGTGAATTTAATGTTGCGAATAAAATACCAGTCTTCAGATTTTCCGGAATGCCGTTCCGCCTCGTTCCGGAACAAAAAAGCCCTGAGCAGGTCTAAAGCAATAATACTGAAAACCTACTTTATATGTACTTATGTGTATATATTGTATATGTGTATGTATGTATATCATTGTATATGTATATGTGTGTGAGAGCTGTTCTTTTGAATTCGAGTGGCGTTATATGGGAGAATTAGAGATATTCTCTGTCAATATTTAGGATAAGATTGACACCTGTTCTCTTGCTCTTCTTCGTCGTCTGTTCACTTTTAGCAGACGATATCGGTGTGTGTGTTGTGAACGCAGGCTTTGCACTTCAACCGACGCATTTATACTCCGATCATCGTCTCCTCTTATCCTGTGATTCCGATTGCTGGGAATAATTAATTATTCACGGACAGTGGATGGAATCTGTTTAGACGAAAATTGCTTTGAGTGTCACAGAATATGATATTAACTATTAGACCAGCGGTTCTCAACCCGTGGGTCGCGACCCCGACGGAGGTCGAATGACGATTTGTCAGGGGTCGTCCGAGACCATCAAAAATATGGGGTTGTCTCTTTTCTGATGCGCAAAACTTGCGATGATATAATATTTCCCCATTGATAGAGTATAGTTAATAGTTTTTAAACTATAATTGCCATTCGAGGTTAGACATTGCAGACAATTGAATCAAAATGATTTTCAATATTTTAATTATCGCAGCATTGTTATTTGTAACAGCTTATGTAAAAAGTAAAGTCCTTCCCGAGCACTCAAGGCTAGCCTCAAGGCTCATAGGGCGGCGCTGATCTCCGTTACCAAGGCCCTCAGCCAGGCGACTGGTGCAAGGTTACATGATATGGGGCCAGTGTTCTCATGCAACGCGCCTGTTTAATCTACAGATTAATCCGCTACTCAGTTGCCATCGCCAGATGGCGAAAGAAGGCTGAGTCGACCTTAGGGCTCCCGCGGGAGTTGAACCCGCGACCTACTGCTCCATTGTCCAACGCTGTTACCACTCTGCTAACTTCCCACCCCTTAGGCGCCTTTCCCGCCACAGCTTATATAATGAACGAAAAATAATTTGACGGTTGGGGGTCGCCACATCATGGGGGATTGAATTAGAATGGTCGCGGCACTATAAAGATTGAGAACCACTGTGTTAGACGATCTCAAATATTCAGCCTTCGAGTTATCTTCTCAGCGGATAGATTCAGAGCAGATAGCGGAAAGTAATCACAGTCGCTTTTACAGACCTTCATCTTCATCATCATCATCATCATCATCATCATCATCATCATCATCATCATCATCATCATCATCATCATCATCATCATCATCATCATCATCATCGTCGTCGTCATCATCGTCGTCGTTGTCGTTGGTTTGTCGCTTGTCTTTCATTTCGTTGGTTTGAGTTTGAGTTTGTTCTAAGACGTTTGGCATTTCCTGTGTCTTGTTTTTTTCGTGTTAATATTCTGTGGAATGAAGTGTGCTTTGAATGTCAACTGACGAACAACATTGAGATGAAAATGTTATGAATACAGACGAATGAACAGCGAAAGGAGATGGGGGGGGGGGTTCGAATTTCAAAGTTACATGTAAAAGAAGAACTCTTTTCTTTGCCTGCCTCTGTCTCTGTCTGTCTGTCTGTCTGTCTGTCCGTCTCTCTCTGTCTCTCTCTGTCTCTCTGTCTCTCTGTCTCTCTCTGTCTCTCTCTGTCTCTCTGTCTCTCTGTCTCTCTGTCTGTCTCTCTTGTTTTATCCTCCAGAGCGCCTTTTGTCTTTTCGCCAGACGTACCAAGCACCTTGCGCCGCTGTTGCCTTTCAATCCTAACAGACAGGGCGTAGAACTGTGGGGGGAATACTGGGGACGACCGCCCCCATTAATTAATGAAGGGGCATATAGTATCACGTATCCCTCATAAGCAAAAATGGTCATCATTAGAGTTTGAACATATTTTTGGGTGGGCATAAAAATTGTATTCCCCAATGGAGATGGCAGCAGCAGTCATGCGCCCCTGCTTTGCTGAGAGAGCGCTAACTGGGATCGCTGTGTTTGCATCAGCAGCAACTGATCTCGGATCTTCATCGCGCGGATGCTTTGTTGTTCCGTTGCTGGAGTTGATTTCGGGACTTTTCCATTTCTTTTTTCAGACGTTCTCTTTTGTTCTGCGTTCTGGGATGGATGGGGATGCTGGAACTCGACCGCCGCTGGAGCCCGAGCATTCATCCCGTGTCCGTCGTACAGACCCGGTTTCGATCCTCAGCGTATGTTGAATCAGACATCGTTCGTCAGGGCGTCTCCCCAGAAACAGCGAACTCCCTCGTCCGCTCTTCGACATTCTCCCATCTCTTGTTTAATCATGAGAAAGCGTACTCATCAAGAAACTCTATCGATTGTCTTTTTCTGCTCATCAAGAATTCTCACGGATTTTCCCATCAATTCTCTCGATACTTCCCCCGCCACTGGGTTGCAGTTTGTCTAATTTGACACCTAGGCTATTCTAGGCCACTGTCAAAATTTTGTTATTCCTGAAATCTTGGTGGAGTATCGCACCCACTGCACACAACTCTACCCAGTCAACTCCACCCAACCCACTCACCAACCTCAACCTACCCTGTTTACACACTACAGGTCATTGTCGCATTTCACACTTTTTGGGGGAATCAGCAACGATATACATTTTTATTCTAATCTTTAAAATGATATAACATTTGAAAATGAATCGTTCATAGAATCAGCAAAAGTTAAATACAGAAGGTCGAACATTCAAGATGGACAGAGGCTTTTGAGCTTTTTTAAAGACGGAGATTGTCGCTTGTTCAGTGAGTGCATATCGAGACTGCAACTCGAACGGGACCTGGTGGAGAAATCCCATTACAATGAACGTCTGGGCAAACTACACCACGTGCATTAACGTAATGGAACTGGAGGTATTTTAGAATTAGATTCGTTTGGCATTAAACACCTCGGCTGAGTTTATATAAATCTTCTGCTCTAGCTAATGGCGCTACAGATTGGCGATTAGATTACCGTCTAGATCATTGTAACGCACTGTCATCTAATCAGGTGTTATAGGACAGTGCGTCTAATGGCCTTCCGGGAGGAGGGGGATGCATTAGCGTCTTTCGTTCGCTGCCCCATTTCTTACGACCGTCATTTGCAGGTAATTAGCTTGCGTGGATCGTATACGTAGATCCCGATTAGAGTCTACAGCAGTGGCGTAGCCAGGATTTCCGGAATGGGGGTTTCAACAAAAATTCCGTTAATAGCCGCCAAGGGGGGGTTTCACCCAAAAATTGTCAAAAATCGCCTCAAAGAATAAAAATTGCATGGGAATACATTAACAAATTTTTTTGCCGTCCAAGAGGGGGTTTAACCCCAAACTCCCCCGTGGCTACGCCACTGGTCTACAGTACTAAAGACTGAGGAAAGATCGAGATTAAACAGAAGCCGACAAAAACGGAAAATAACTCCACACGACAAACAATCAAACGACAAGACAGAAGACAACGACGAAACACAACAAAGACGCTGTCAACAGCCAACCTAACACAGACAGTGGCTGTCGTCAGCGAGGGTTGGCAGCGCCCAAGGGCCACGTAGACAGACATCATATTGCGCCCTTCAGTGGCGTAGCCAAGATTTCCGGAAGCGGAGTTTTGGTTTCGATCGTGACCAAACTTTGGAAAAATCCTGGGAAAAGCCTGAACGCAGCCGTTCTTCAAGACACGAAACTCAACTGGAGCAGGATAAGGCATCCAGTGTAGAACAGACATCGTATATTCACTGATGTCTGCACGTCTTGTGACACCGGACATCTCCCAGCCTAAAAATGTCCTCCGGTCAACGAATCGGAGCAAGTCTTCGTTGACCGGAGGACAATTTTAGGATGGGATTTTTAGGATCGCCGGTTGACAAGACGCGAGACAACAAGGTCACAACATTAGTGAATAT
>CM030861.1:320000-345000 GCA_018105865.1 Metaphire vulgaris | reverse complement strand
CTATAAGCGACAGAATAACCCACTGTCCACTGTCGCCGTTTTTACAGACAGAAAAACAATTAAAGAATCCAGTTAGAACTGCAACGGAAGACGTAGTGAAGCTCATTGCTCGCTTTCTACGCCTTTAGGTCGATTTTATTTTGTATTTATTTATTTTATTTATTTATTTTATTTATTTATTTTGCGTTAGGACGAATGTCCGGAGTGTTTCATCCGGACGGACGCTGTTGTTGTCGTTGTTGTCGTTGTTGCTGTTATTCTTGGGGGCCGTTCATAAATGACATAACGCGATTTTGGCACTTTTTTACCCCCTCCTGCTACGTAACGCGATGTAACAAAAAGCCAGACACCCATAAAATATGACGTAACAACGGGCCGACCCTCCCCCTTTTCGTCATCCGAAAAGTCTTGACAAGCAAACAAAAGCTCATTCATCATTCTATTTTTCCCTCTTCAAACATACTGACAAGCAAAAAAGGTCATCCTTGTATTTTTCTCTCTCCAAATACCCTGACAAGCAAAAAAAGGTCGTCACTTAAAAATGTTGTGTTGCGTTACGTCACATTTACGGAACCCCCTCCCCTCCTCGTCACACTTCGTAACAAATGTCCGGACCCCCTACCCCTAGGCGCGTTACGTCATTTATGGACGACCCCTTGTTGCTGCACGATGAAATATTTAGACGCCATTCGTGGAAGTGATTTCTGGATCCGCTGATGTTTATGATGGTGCTTATTCGCTTCGATTTACAGACGAATCCAATATTTACAATTTTCACAAATCACCCGATTTGCGGAGTCGCAACTTGGCGGGGCGGGCGGGAGGGAATAAGCTGCCCCGGGCGCCGTCTTGGGGGGGGGAGGGCGCCAGGATGATCCATGTCTTGACTTTATTCGCGCCGGGAGTTTTACAGTTAAGACGTTAAAAATACCGCGGTCGAAGGCATCGGCATTATGTATGACAAGCAAAGAAAGGCGATCACTGCTAAACTTCAGTTAATCTTTTACTCTTCGAGGAGGTTAAAAGTCTGAAAAGAATAAAATGATCATCACCAGTTTTATAGTTTTCCAACGAAATTGGGGAGGGGGTCAACATTGATACCCAGTCCCGGGGCGCCAAATACTCTCGCTACGTCTCTGCCGATCTGGAAGAAGCAGACGTCAATGCGGCTGCTGTGACGTCACCGTTTGCAGCTGAATGAAAGACAGAGGCTGAGATCCGATGGGCAATTGTAGCAGACGACAGACGCAATTGCCCGGCGCCACCTGTTGGCGTTAATTCTGACTATGCGTTACTCTTGGCATCGGCTCCAGTCTCTCAGCACTAATAGCGCTCAATTGGCTCTGTTCCAGAATTCTCAGACAGCTGCGATGAGAATACGATATTCTCTACCATCGATCATATATTGGTTGTCACTGCCTCTGACTGATCTCTGGAATGACCTGGTCTTCTGCGGAAGGATTCTGAAGTACCATCGATTGAACCCTTGGATATTAGAACTGGTGCTATAGAAGTGCATTGTTAATATTATTATTATTATTATTATTATTATTATTATTATTATTATTATTATTATTATTATTATTATTATTATTATTATTATTATTATTATTATTATTATTCACTGCTGTGAGCTGTCAGCTGGCGTTATCTGGACTGTGGTAACGTCACAGCATAGGGTCTGTCATATACCATCGACACAGAGCACTCCAGTGAGTGATGAATTCTAGCGTTAGACTGATTAAGTTTCAGAGCCAAGTATATTGACAATCCAATTGGGACGCCACTTGTCCTTCATTTAATTAAGACGGTTGCATCGGCTGACAGTGACAGCGCATCGACCAATCAGCTGCCGCAGCTGCAGCGTCAGACGCTTTTAAATCAAAGAACGTCTGTTGCTCTTTCGATTAATTATAATGTTATTCTCCTGATCGAGGCGCTCTGCCGGTGAATTTCTTTCGCAGGTTTTCCTCTTGTCATGACTTCAATCTACGCCGTCGCTCGATGGAACAACAACGACTCAGAAGAATGGCAACAGTAGGAAACAACAACAACAACAACAACAACAACAACAACAACAACACTGTCTTCTTTCTTTCTTCTTCTTCTTCTTCTTCTTCTTCTTCTTCTTCTTATTATTATTATTATTATTATTATTATTATTATTATTATTATTATTATTATTACTATTACTATTACTATTGCTATTAATATTATTGCTATTATTGTTATGCTTTTATGATGTTTATGATTTCGTTGATAAACTTTACTTAGGAACTATAGCGCCAACTGACCAATTCGCTCTGCGCTGACTAAGCCTATAGCAGTGCTTACGGCGAAGTGATTAAAGCCAATAGGGGGCCGAGAGGAAACTATTTCTTAATTGGCATCAAAAGAAGTCTACGCGGGAATGATTAAACCAGCATTTTGACTACGACAACCAAAAGTCATGAAAGAGATCAAGCATAAATCATCCGATCTTAAGGAGGTTACTATCATCGGACTCAAAAGTCCTTCGAAGATCAAGATTCAATCGACACAAAGCCCCTGTTTCCATCCCCCGAAGGCTCTTTGGTCATAGCTCTTGGCTTTCATAGGCCACTATTTCATAGGCCACTCGATCTCTGTCTGTCTGTCTGTCTGTCTGTCTCTCTCTCTCTCTCTCTTTCTCTCTCTCTTTCTCTCTCTTTCTCTCTCTCTCTCTCTCTCTCTCTCTCTCTCTCTCTCTCTCTCTCTCTCTCTCTCTCTCTCTCTCTCTCTCTTTTGAACTAAGAGATGATGAGCTCTTCTGTTGTTGTTCTGTTGTAGATGTTGGATTAAGGAAAGCCTTCTGCAGTGGATCGTATCCGGACCCATCGTCTTAACACTCGTCGTTAGTCAAACACTATCATCATCAGTACTTCCTCCCACAATAATATCTTAATCAAATTGTATAGTGTCTTCTCATTGATAAATACTAAGCAACTATTACAACAACAACAACAACAACAACTACTACTACTACTACTACTACTACTACTACTACTACTACTACTACTACTACTACTAATAATAATAATAATAATAAATGAGATTTTATACGTGTTTGTTTGTCGTCTGTTTCAGATGAATCTCGTCTTTTTGTGTAACATTGTTCGCGTTCTTGTTACGAAACTTCGAGCGGTCAGTTCACCGGAAGCAGTTCAGACGAAGTGAGGACGAGCAATCATTAGTGTAGCGCTGCTCTTTAATAAGTGAGACGCACTCCACCACCACCACCACCACCACCACCACCACCAGCAGCAGCAGCAGCAGCAGAGCCTGCAATCGGTTTCTCTCCTTCTTCTTTTGCCTGTTCACTCTTATGTTCCTGTTCTATTCGAGTGATCTTTCGCTTTGTTGTGCTTGTTGTTTCCGGCGACAGAATTATAATCGACAGAACTCCATTGAATTGGACTGAAGAGATTTATCGAAACCTATATCTTCGAAATTCTCTCATTCATGCTTAACCCCTTAACTGTGGATCCCGGATATATCCGTCCATTTTACATTGAGTTACAGTTAAATACACGGTTAAGGGGTTAATGGACTTAATGAATGGATATACAGTAGAAGATATACAACATTCAGCATAGAACTTCCTTATAGCGTACTTAGCGGGTCTGTAAAATTTAGTACGTTTGCGTCCCAGCTGCATTATATCCAATATCATCCAATACAGTAGCGCAGCGGTTCTCAATCCGTGGTCCGCGGACCAAAGGTGGTCCGCGAGAGGGCGTCTAGTGGTCCGCGGCATATTGTGAAAAAAACTACGGATGTTTTTTCCTTGTCAGCCTTTTTTGATAGGCGTTGACGTTTTTTGTTTTTGTTGCTTGTCGAGCTTTTTCGGCAGACACTGGTTTCATACTTCTCAGGTGGTCCGCGAAAAAATTTTGACACTCAAAAGTGGTCCGCGAGACAAATGGGTCTGAGAACCACTGTAGTAGCGCATCACACGGGACCACACATTACGGCACTACTTTATAACCGAGTCCGTTGTAAGTTGTAACTGATCGAGTTCTACTCTCTCTTTCTCTCTCTCTCTCTCTCTCTCTCTCACACTCTCTCTCTCTCTCTGTGTCTCTTCTCTGTCTCTGTCTGTCTGTCTGTCTCTCTCTCGCTTTCTCTCTCTCTCTCTCTCTCTCTCTCTCTCTCTCTCTCTCTCTCTCTCTCTCTCTCTCTCTCTCTCTGTGAGAGAGAGACTTGAAGCGTTTTCATATTATGTGTTTTCTGTTGAGAAAAGGAAGGCGGTGAAAGCGACGTTGATCTTGATTCCGTTGCTTGGGCTTCAGTACGGTCTGTTTCCGATGAGACCGGCCCAGGGAACGGTCGCCGAAGAGATCTACCTGACAGTCGTCGCCTTGGTCACCTCCCTTCAGGTGAATGCATACTAACAATAGGGCCTACTTGTGGAATTTTGATCTTAATAAAAACACACTCATGGAATGTGGCTGTCCGCTCAATCGACACCTCGTGATTTCAAATCCTAAATAAGTAGAACTACTTCTTTACTTAAACTTCATTGTGCTCCTTTTGTCTTTAGTGTCAATGCAATTTCGCTTTTACTATAATCACTGACAGGTGTTATAAGGTTAAACAACGAATTGCTTACAACCAGTGTTTTATCCAGACTCCAGGCCTTTGGGGGAGGGAGGGGGAATTGACTTGGCTGGCGGGGAAGAGGCACACTGGCACAGTTCAATGCAAAAAATTTAGTGCTGCGATTTTGGGGGGAATTTTGGAGTTGGGATTGGGTTGGTAAAATACTCTCCTAATACCCTCCTAACAGGCCTGCATAAAATACTGCTTTTAACGGAAAGCGTAATGGAGAAAATAGGTAACAATTGAAGCGAGAAACATTTTGAACATCTTGCTCACAATTTAGAAAATAATGTTTGAAATTTTAATGCTTAAAATGCGTTGAAATATTGTGCATGATTCCAGGAATGATGCCAACTCTTAGCAAAGTTAGCTTAATACAGTGGATAGTATACGGCTTAACCCAAGGTCTTTGCCAGCCGCAGTTCGTGAAAACAGTGTTTATTCTAGGCCTGTTAGGAGGGGAGATTTTCCCCCAAAACCTCAAAATTTCTCCCCACAAAAAATCCCAGCACTTACACAAAGTTTGCATTGAACTGTGTCTTTCCCCTCCAACCAAGTTGCCCCCGAAAGCCTCAATTCACCCCCCCCCCAAGACCTGGAGTCTGGATAAAACATTGCGTGAAAGTGTTTCCTGTACTTTCGTTTTCAGGGCGTATTTGTCGCTGTGTTGTTCTGCTTGATGAACGGAGAGGCGAGTATAGCGTAGGCCTTAGACCTTCGCTATTACCTGAATTATAAAGGCAATATTTCAACTGACTCTTTCCAATGCTTGTTGTTTTTGAGAGATAGTTTTCGTAGTCTTCAGATAAAGTACCCGAGGATGTCTTTATAGGCAGGGACGTCATTTCATATTGTTTCCAGGGGGAGGTGGAAGACTTTCTACTGCAAGGCAAGTAATAATTTAATTTTAAAAATACCTATGCAGTATGCAAATTCGTTTTGTCCATTCTACATGCTACATATGATGCTATACATAGTACATACCAGCGATTGTAATAAAATAATTATAAAAACAATTGAGAACACAATGAATTTAAAAACACAAAAATTCGCTAAATTCCCCTAAAAATCAGAGGGGCAACGGCCCCCGCTGCACCCCAAATGACGTCCCTGTTTATAGCCCTATATACTGTCTCTCGGCGATACTTGTGGTAATATAGTCGAGTACAGTAGATGTCTCGCGCGCGTAGAGAGCGCGAATCGTAGAAGGTGTCCGTTGAACTGTGAGTGTGTTACAGGTGGTCGGAGCGCTGAAGCACTGGCGTCTCCAGCAGAAGAACTCCACTGCTCGACGATGGTCGGAGAATGGCATGCATCCGATGAAGACGTCGTCGTCAGACGCCACACAGCAGCAGCAGCAGCAGCAGCCGTCGAAGTGAAGAAAGGCCAGCAGCGGCCACCGCAGCCGCCGATCGGTCGGTCGGTGACTGGAGGTCACCCGACGACGGGGCGCTTCGGGTCCCGCTCCTTCGATCGACGGAACATAACGACGATTCTCGACAGTGTTTTATCCAGACTCCAGGCCTTTGGGGGAATGGGGAAATTGAGGCTTTCGGGGATCGACTTGGTTGGAGGGGAAAAGACACAGTTCAATGCAAAATTTGTGTAAGTGCTGGGATTTGGGGTGAATTTTGGGGTTGGGGTGGGGGATCTCCCCATTCTAACAGGCCTGCATAAAACACTGATTCTCGGTTATTTCAATTAAGGAGACGCTCTTCGAATGACGAAACACGTGACACGGGAACACCTTCTCTGCTAATTTAATGGCGCTGACGACGACGGAGTTTTGTCCACCGTGTCACTTAATGGGGTTCAGTCTTAACCACGGTCAAAGCAATGTTTCCAAAGACAAATAGAGGAGACATTATAGAGGAGGTCTGTTGTTCTTCGTCCAAGTCTACGTTAGCCGCTGCGTATGAGGCCAACGATCATATGAAAAGAAGTTTTAATTCAAATCATCAAATCATCATCATCATCATCATCATCATCAAAGACTGAACATTTGTTATACCAATCACCATGGCAACCCAAATTTTAAAGTAAAATCCTTCAATCAGTCAAATGATCATCTCATCATCAGACTCAAATATCACCCACAAAAGACTGAACATTTCTTCTTATCCCAATCACTTCTTCTTCTTAGGTTCTCTGCCCGGAAGCAGGTCCTGGGTCTTTAATCCTTTGTATCCATCTGCAGTCAGCATCCAGTGCAGCAGTGATAAGTACGTGGTCTTACTCTGGTAATCCTCCCTCCCATATATGTCCCTCCAGTATTGTTCTGAATAATGAGTCTCCTCTCAGAACATGTCCAATCCAGTTCTTTTGATCTTATTGAATTATTGTCGCGCTTACAATATCAGGACCTCTTTATGGATATATGCAACTGACTTTCCAAATATCACATTTTTTCAAATGCCTCTACTGATGTCGTCTTTTTAACCTCCAAGTTTCTGACCCATAATATTATAACTACTGCACTCCATATTAGAGCTGGGTCGATTACGATTATTTTTTCTTCTTACTTATTTTCGATTATTTTTCCGATTACGATTTCCATTACGATTACTTTTTAAATAATCGCGATTTCTTCTTAGTACCTTTAGAAACTGGCTTTCCCGCCATATTTTACAGTATTCAGCAATCCTCTGTGTATCGATGTTCAGTTGGTCTTCAACAGGGATATTTCTACTCCCCTAACACCCCCAAAACCCCAATTTGAGGTCAACATCCTAGAAATAACCTGGTCTTCAATCTCCTTAAAGGATCGAGCCTATAGGTGGCAAGACCGATATCGTCAGCGTATCCAAACTTCCTACTGATGGTACCAGGTAGGCCTAAGTCGTTTGTAGGCCTATAAACAAATACAAATTGAATATTTAAATTAAATATACAAATACAAATTAAATATACAAATTGAATAACGTGGGGGCTAGAACTGGACCCTATGTTAGACCGTTTCGTCGACGTCAGGAGCTCCAGTGAACTCAGAACCGTCTGTCAGAGATGAGTAATAAGTTGACAGAACCAGGGTGTGCGTCTTGTACATTAAACCCACCTGACACACCGTATCGAAAGCTGCTGTCAAACCCAGAAAGATGGTACCTGTCTTTAGACGCTGTTCTATTCTATTCTATAATAATTTCCTCAATTAGCGTTACGCCAAAGGCAAGGGCGTTTTACAAAAGACAGTCATACGATTACACGAAATAAATGAGTTTTAAGGTTCAATAAGAACGACTCGAAGTTGGTTGTCGTGGTCACAGAAGCTGGAAGTGCGTTCCAAAGGATTTGCCCCGAGTCACAGATCTTTCTCCAAGCTTAGACGGAGGGGGACGTATGAGATCGTTTGCTAGAACGAAGCTGTTTTGCGACAGTCTGTCATCACCGGCCTGCGTATCAACGCCGAAAGATATTCCGGCAGAAAAGGGTCATGGAAGGTCAGCAATCGTTTAAAACGATACGCTCCGGGATCTTGAGCCAATGGAGCTTATCCCTCAATAACTGGTCATGCCACATCATCCACATTTTTTCAACAACGGTAAATTGATCTTTCTTTGAATCGTTTGTATAATATCTGAATAATCGAAAATTAATCGCGATTTTTATTTTTTCGAATTATCGATTATTTCGATTTATTTAATAATCGTGTCGATTACGATTACGATTTTTTCAAAATCGCGATTTCGATTTCGATTTCGATTAATCGACCCACCCCTACTCCATATCAGTGTTTTACTTCATTTATCAAAGACAGAAAAATTTATGGAGACAGCAACAAAAGATTCCGAGGTTCCTAAATGAAATAACTGCATTTAATCTCAAAAAACGAAACAAATCCAAATAACAAAATTAAAGGAAATTACACCTCAGCATAACCACAATACTTCTGTGTCACAAAAGACAGTGTTGGAGTTGTGAAATTTGAGCTGGGGGTTGAGGACTGAATTTCAATGCATGACAGAAACTGCATGTAAAGATATGCGATTTTTGGGAGGGTTGCAAAGAAGCTGACCCCAACCCCCAACAAAACCCTGAGACCATGACAATATTAAGTGAAAGACCAGTATATGTCTAATCAATGAATCAATGAATCAATGAATCAATCAATCAAAAGAAAACTGCCAATTGTCTTTCAGTTGCTCAAAATAAATCAATACTCTACGATTATATGTTTAAAACTGCTGGAGTATTAGTGCCTGCAACTAGCTGTTAATATCACTGCATATTACATTCTAAAAAAGCTTCCATATGCAAAAAAATCAGCAAAAAATGTTCTTGATTGAATAATCTTACAAGAAAAAAGTTAAATAAAATAATTTTTATATATCAGAATAATGAACAGATAAAAAGACAACTGACAAATAAAGTGTTCCAAGAGATAAAAGCAAAATCAGCAGCGGAAACAATAACAACATTTAGCATCAAATTCCAAATGAGATAAACATCTCTATCATATCCAGAATACAAAATTCAACTGAAGACGACTGAAATGGAAATCATTCTCTGAATTTCAAAACAGAAAATTCTCTAAACTGAAATCTTGTACGTGTTCATAGAAAGAATCAGCAGAAAGCAAGTATTAAGCAAATTCATAGAAAAATTGCAAAGAAGTTCATGTGAAGTTAGCTGCAACCAGCATCATAAAAATCTCTATTCCCATAATTATCCATATTTAAATGGTTACAACATAAAATATAACGGATTAGTGTCAACTAAAAACTCATGCTAACAATTGTCAAATCCTAATCACCAACTACAGAATTAATAATGCGACGACCAAATCTAAAACCAAATTATTGTGTAATAAAACACTTCAAAGAGCATTTTAAACTTGAAACAACATTTTACCACTTGTTTTCAAGAGACAAGACATACAACAGACTCCAGAGGCAATTTTCAAAAATACCAAAAATACAATAAAACCACTTGAATTTTTAAATTTTAATTTAATCTTTTCAAAAAGCAGAAATTTTTAAAAACAACAGAAACAAATGAATTCTTCAACTCTTGTAGAATGATCACGGCGTTATTTTGGCCTTTCTGCGGCCAAACATCTCCCAGGGAAGAGCAATTCCCGACTTCTCTACAACGCACCTGGAATGCTCAGCGTCACACTTGAATCCAACCGGACAACAGTGAAGCTTATCTTCACAGCACAAAGCCTGCAAGCAAAACACACGACCACTTAAAGCCAAAACAACAACAACAATGTCATACCCGTAAAATCTGTGCTGCTTATATCGATAAAAAACCGATGCCATGACAACTTCAATTACTAAATCATCGATAGTTTCAACTGCCATTAAAGAGTCATAACAGACATGCACTCACACATAACCAAAAAGTGCAAATCACTGCAAAACAATATAGAAAAGCCAAATGAACTATTCTGGCCGATTAACCAACTTTTGCCACTCGTGTGTTGATAGCGTCAACTTACGTCTTTAAAAGGGCAGCAGCCGTAGAGACCACTCTGCATCTGACAGCAGGTCGTTTCAGACGGACACTCGGACTTATGGTCCGGACATTTCACGCTGGTCTTGACCGAACCGAAGCCGGCACGAGCGCCGATCAGCCTCTCGAGCATGTGCCAACTGATCGCCATGCTGTTCTTAGTGCTTTGACACATCTGTGTCTTCACGTCACAAACGGTGTTCTCGGGGCAACAATGTTCCCCATCGGAGCAGCAGACGGCCTAGAAGAGGTCAACAAAGCAGCACCAGCACTCAAAAGGAGGAGTGAATTCAGAGCAAATGCTAAAATCAAACTGCCTCTGCACACAGCCTCATAAAATGCCTATTTCGTAAGCACTTCAGTTCGGTCAGACAGAGTTAGTAATAATTTCTAATATGCAGTCGAGTAAAAATCAAAAATTACCAGTGTCTAATGTTCATCCCCATAAAATATCTCTACATATATTTATTCACTGCTCTTGGCTAACGAAACAGGTCTTAAATCAAGAATGATTTGGACAAAAGAATATATGGACAAAAAAACAAAACACGGTGTTCAATTGAACCTTATTAGTCAAATAAAATAATAAAAAAGTGCAAAGAATCAAGTGAACGTACGTTTTCGTAAGGACAGCAGCCGTGGACTTCAGTGCCTGCGCGGCTGCAACATGTATGACCATCTTGGCATCTGGATTTCTGATCAGCGCAGACGCTGGTTTCAACCGGCCGTAACTTGGACGGAGACTTTCTGGTCCACGGAATTTCAACGCCATTGCCTTTAATGCACGTCTGCTTCTGAATGTCACACGAATAGCCGTTGGGACAACAGTGGCGGTAATCAGAGCAGCAAGTTGCCTACAATCATCACAAAACACATCTTACATCACTGTCCTCCGAGAATTCTCAAATGCTTCTGACATCATGCCTCACGTTCCAAATTAGCATTCACTGCCATATTTTATGCCCTCCCTATTGGTCCCTGCTGTAGAAAAATTATCTAAGTGCAGGAAGGTCTTTACACAAAAAAATGCAAAATGCACAATGCACTCAGCCCAGCACAGGTCTATGAACCAGGAGGAGGGGCAAAGGCAGGACTGAAGAGTTTGTATAATCACCCAGAAGGGAATGAAAGGTCTTCTAACCAAATGCAAGGGACACTACAAATGTGTGTTAAAAGTTGACGTCAAAGAATTTAATATGCAGAAATGATGCGGCAACACTAAGACAAGTTAAACTTAGTGTGAATAACTATACAAAAAACTCCATAAATCTTCGCTCTGATAGAGACAACATTCAAAATCATCAAGTCCTAATGAACTGCATAAAAACCCGAGGCAGCGGACAGCATCCATATCGAGTTGGTGATGTTAAGCAACAAGTTTCCTCAGCGGAACATGAGCTTCCGTCTGGACAGGCGATGCTTTCCCTCTGCTCCTCCCTCCTTTGCCTTCTCTCTGATTTCCTGAAAAAGAGCATTATTAAGCAAAAATTAGTCTTCTGTAATGCAGTCTAAATCACAGCAACTGTAACTGAAGTAATTTAACTGCTATCGTGTACAACAAATACAGAAAATACAAATTTTTAACGTAGCAATTACCACAGCAGCTAAAATGACAACAACTAAATGTTGCCTTTAGATCACCAAACAGACAAAGAAATCAATTTAAACGTAAAATCTTATAGAAGGATTTCTGTCAATGAAGGAATTAAAAACCAAGCTAACAACATCCCTCACACAACAGAAGCGTAAAATTATGGAAAATATCAGATTGCACTTTAAAAAGCTGTTATTGCCAAGTATTAATGGACAGGTACTAAGTCCAAAAGTATTGAAGTCTTCATATTTTCAGCCAAACTAAGTCCTGCCCCAACACATCCAATGCCAAGTGCAGAAATTACTCTTGTTTATAGGCAACTGAGGTCAAACTTTGAGCCATTGTGTTCCATGGATTCTAAAAGCAATTATCAAAACAAACCAGGTCATCAATCTGATTTGCTTTCGTCTTCAGCAACCACAATGTAGATTCTCCGTTTCCTTTCACACATCGTTGCTGAGCCAAATCACAGGCAGTGCCGTACGGACAGCAGTGCTCATGGTCACTGCAACACACCGCCTACGAAACAAACAAAAACTCATACCTCCAAGTGATCAATTAAATTACTAGGAAAATGCCCCAGTCGTAAGTTTCTTCATTCACATTGAAAACAAAATGTAATTGCATGTAGAGTAAGTTTCTCAGCCAAAACTATAGTAAATAGTACATTTTGTCACTCTATAGTAAATAGTACATTTTGTCACTCTATTTCACTTGTTTCTACCTAAGTCTGTCTCTTGATACAGAGAAATATTTCCATTAGAGTGTACAGATTGTCAAAACAAGAAGCTGCCTAAATGAACAGACCTGTGGCAGAGGACAGCAGGCCCAGATTCCAGATGCCAACTGACAGCAGGTCTGTCCATCAGCACACATAGATGATCCATCTGGACAAACTATGGAGTTGGAAATCTATAAAACACAATCAGAACAGCTAAACAGCTATTCTTAAAAGCTAGCAACGCACGGTTTTTTTATCTTCACACAACAATCATATGTTCTACTACGAACTATGTCAACTCCACTAGATGTAACAAAATCTAGCAACATCCTGCTAAGACTTTAGTCAAGTTTAAATGCAACTAAATTAGCCATAAAGATAGAAGAAATGACTGCAGATGAAGTGAAGAATTGAATGAATACAACACAAAGCACATCTGCTTTAACTTTATCCCAGAGTTTAAGCATTAAAGCACTGCAACTCAGAGTAAGATCACAGCCGCAACACTTTCAAAATCCAAATCATGATTTTATGAATGTTATTGTGTACCTTGCCGATGGGAGATGCTTTAGTTTTTGGCGACCATGCAAGGACATCTCCATTGCCTTTCTGACACTGCCCATGAGCCACATCACAGGTGTAACCATTAGGACAGCAGTGCACTTGGTCACTGCAGCACACTGCCTAAAATATTTGACCAAAAAAAAGATTTCAGAAACTCAACTCTGAAAGATTCTGAATGCCTACAAAACTGAAGCATACATCATCAGAACAGCAAGGATCAAGGTAGGAAAAGACTATCCTTTAAATTAAACCAAAAAAATTAACCTTGGGGAAATATAAATCTTATCATCACAAAGCCAATTTATTATATGTTGAAACGAATGAAAAGGCCATTACCTGTGGATATGGACAGCAGCCGTAACCGCCGCTTGCAAGCTCACAGCACGTCTGTCCATCTTCACAGCGAGACTGGTCGGGACAAGGAACATCACTTGACTTCTGATTAAAACAAGTAAACATCTCCCTCATTTGTAACGACAGTAAACGAGACAAAAGAATCTCCATTTGAAGATAATAAAGTAAAATCTGGTAATTGTTTTAAACATGAAAACAAGTATTAAATTGAACAATAGCGCCTTTTTGACAGTGGCAGTGGTCTTGAGCATTACTTAGCCACAAGGTTTTCTTTTCAAATCAATATTGTTCTTCAGCATAATATTTTTAGAGATCAAAAAGGTATTCCTAGTCATTGCTTCATGGTGTCTTTAGCTCAATTAGCCAAATTATTTAGCATAAGAAAGCAGTTAAATAAACCTTCAACAACTAAACAGCAACATCTAAAATACAACTGATATTCAAATATCTTTCACAATATTAGAAAGTGCCAACAGCATTAGTTTGTAATTTTCCAAATTACGCAATCAGAAGTGATTCGCACTGCTGTTTATTTTATTTGACAGAAACTACATTTTAATATCTATTCAGAAGTTTAAGACCAATGTTAAGCCACTTCATTTCACAAAACATAATCAGCTGAACACAAACCAGACACAAACACAAACCTTAATAAGATTGGTTGTCATTTTTGGTGACCATGAAATAGATTCCCCATTTTCTCTCCGACACTGCCCATGAGCCACATCACAGGTGTAACCATTAGGACAGCAGTGCACTTGGTCACTGCAGCACACTGCCTAAAATATTTGACCAAAAAAAGATTTCAGAAACTCAACTCTGAAAGATTTTGAATGCCTACAAAACTGAAGCATACATCATCAGAACAGCAAGGATCAAGGTAGGAAAAGACAAACTTTTAAATTAAACTCAAAAAATAAACCTTGGGAAATATAAATCTTTATCATCACAAAGCCAATTTATTACATGTTGAAACGAATGTAAAGGCCATTACCTGTGGATATGGACAGCAGCCGTAACCGCCGCTTGCAAGCTCACAGCACGTCTGTCCATCTTCACAGCGAGACTGGTCGGGACAAGGAACATCATTTGACTTCTGATTAAAACAAGTAAACATCTCCCTCATTTGTAACGACAGTAAACGAGACAAAAGAATCTCCATTTGAAGATAATAAAGTAAAATCTGGTAATTGTTTTAAACATGAAAACAAGTATTAAATTGAACAATAGCGCCTTTTTGACAGTGGCAGTGGTCTTGAGCATTACTTAGCCACAAGGTTTTCTTTTCAAATCAATATTGTTCTTCAGCATAATATTTTTAGAGATCAAAAGGGTATTCCTAGTCATTGCTTCATGGTGTCATTAGCTCAATTAGCCAAATTATTTAGCATAAGAAAGCAGTTAAATAAACCTTCAACAACTAAACAGCAACATTTAAAATACAACTGATATTCAAATATCTTTCACAATATTAGAAAGTGCCAACAGCATTAGTTTGTAATTTTCCAAATTACGCAATCAGAAGTGATTCACACTGCTGTTTATTTTATTTGACAGAAACTACATTTTAATATCTATTCAGAAGTTTAAGACCAATGTTAAGCCACTTCATTTCACAAAACATAATCAGCTGAACACAAACCAGACACAAACACAAACCTTAATAAGATTGGTTGTCATTTTTAGTGACCATGAAATAGATTCCCCATTTTCTCTCCGACACTGCCCATGAGCCACATCACAGGTGTAACCATTAGGACAGCAGTGCACTTGGTCACTGCAGCACACTGCCTAAAATATTTGACCAAAAAAAAGATTTCAGAAACTCAACTCTGAAAGATTCTGAATGCCTACAAAACTGAAGCATACATCATCAGAACAGCAAGGATCAAGGTAGGAAAAGACTATCCTTTAAATTAAACCAAAAAAATTAACCTTGGGGAAATATAAATCTTATCATCACAAAGCCAATTTATTATATGTTGAAACGAATGAAAAGGCCATTACCTGTGGATATGGACAGCAGCCGTAACCGCCGCTTGCAAGCTCACAGCACGTCTGTCCATCTTCACAGCGAGACTGGTCGGGACAAGGAACATCACTTGACTTCTGATTAAAACAAGTAAACATCTCCCTCATTTGTAACGACAGTAAACGAGACAAAAGAATCTCCATTTGAAGATAATAAAGTAAAATCTGGTAATTGTTTTAAACATGAAAACAAGTATTAAATTGAACAATAGCGCCTTTTTGACAGTGGCAGTGGTCTTGAGCATTACTTAGCCACAAGGTTTTCTTTTCAAATCAATATTGTTCTTCAGCATAATATTTTTAGAGATCAAAAAGGTATTCCTAGTCATTGCTTCATGGTGTCTTTAGCTCAATTAGCCAAATTATTTAGCATAAGAAAGCAGTTAAATAAACCTTCAACAACTAAACAGCAACATTTAAAATACAACTGATATTCAAATATCTTTCACAATATTAGAAAGTGCCAACAGCATTGGTTTGTAATTTTCCAAATTACGCAATCAGAAGTGATTCACACTGCTGTTTATTTTATTTGACAGAAACTACATTTTAATATCTATTCAGAAGTTTAAGACCAATTTTAAGCCACTTCATTTCACAAAACGTAATCAGCTGAACACAAACCAGACACAAACACAAACCTTAATAAGATTGGTTGTCATTTTTAGTGACCATGAAATAGATTCCCCATTTTCTCTCCGACACTGCCCATGAGCCACATCACAGGTGTAACCATTAGGACAGCAGTGCACTTGGTCACTGCAGCACACTGCCTAAAATATTTGACCAAAAAAAAGATTTCAGAAACTCAACTCTGAAAGATTCTGAATGCCTACAAAACTGAAGCATACATCATCAGAACAGCAAGGATCAAGGTAAAAAAAGACAAACTTTTAAATTAAACTCAAAAAATAAACCTTGGGAAATATAAATCTTTATCATCACAAAGCCAATTTATTACATGTTGAAACGAATGTAAAGGCCATTACCTGTGGATATGGACAGCAGCCGTAACCGCCGCTTGCAAGCTCACAGCACGTCTGTCCATCTTCACAGCGAGACTGGTCGGGACAAGGAACATCATTTGACTTCTGATTAAAACAAGTAAACATCTCCCTCATTTGTAACGACAGTAAACAAGACAAAAGAATCTCCATTTGAAGATGATAAAGAAAAAGCTTGTAATTGTCTTAAACATGAAAACAAGTATTAAATTGAACAATAGAGCCTTTTGATAGTGGCAGTGGACTTGAGCATTACTTAGCCACAAGGTTTTCTTTTCAAATCAATATTGTTCTTCAGCATAATATTTTTAGAGATCAAAAAGGTATTCCTAGTCATTGCTTCATGGTGTCATTAGCTCAATTAGCCAAGTTATTTAGCATAAGAAAGCAGTTAAATAAACCTTCAACAACTAAACAGCAACATTTAAAATACAACTGATATTCAAATATCTTTCACAATATTAGAAAGTGCCAACAGCATTAGTTTGTAATTTTCCAAATTACGCAATCAGAAGTGATTCGCACTGCTGTTTATTTTATTTGACAGAAACTACATTTTAATATCTATTCAGAAGTTTAAGACCAATGTTAAGCCACTTCATTTCACAAAACATAATCAGCTGAACACAAACCAGACACAAACACAAACCTTAATAAGATTGGTTGTCATTTTTAGTGACCATGAAATAGATTCCCCATTTTCTCTCCTACACTGCCCATGAGCCACATCACAGGTGTAACCATTAGGACAGCAGTGCACTTGGTCACTGCAGCACACTGCCTAAAATATTTGACCAAAAAAAGATTTCAGAAACTCAACTCTGAAAGATTTTGAATGCCTACAAAACTGAAGCATACATCATCAGAACAGCAAGGATCAAGGTAGGAAAAGACAAACTTTTAAATTAAACTCAAAAAATAAACCTTGGAAATATAAATCTTTATCATCACAAAGCCAATTTATTACATGTTGAAACGAATGTAAAGGCCATTACCTGTGGATATGGACAGCAGCCGTAACCGCCGCTTGCAAGCTCACAGCACGTCTGTCCATCTTCACAGCGAGACTGGTCGGGACAAGGAACATCATTTGACTTCTGATTAAAACAAGTAAACATCTCCCTCATTTGTAACGGCAGTAAACGAGACAAAAGAATCTCCATTTGAAGATGATAAAGAAAAATATTGTAATTGTTTTAAACATGAAAACAAGTATTAAATTGAACAATAGAGCCTTTTGACAGTGGCAGTGGACTTGAGCATTACTTAGCCACAAGGTTTTCTTTTCAAATCAATATTGTTCTTCAGCATAATATTTTTAGAGATGAAAGGGGTATTCCTAGTCATTGCTTCAAGGTGTCATTAGCTCAATTAGCCAAATTATTTAGCATAAGAAAGCAGTTAAATAAACCTTCAACAACTAAACAGCAACATTTAAAATACAACTGATATTCAAATATCTTTCACAATATTAAAATGTGCCAACAGCATTAGTTTGTAATTTTCCAAATTACGCAATCAGAAGTGATTCGCACTGCTGTTTATTTTATTTGACAGAAACTACATTTTAATATCTATTCAGAAGTTTAAGACCAATGTTAAGCCACTTCATTTCACAAAACATAATCAGCTGAACACAAACCAGACACAAACACAAACCTTAATAAGATTGGTTGTCATTTTTGGTGACCATGAAATAGATTCCCCATTTCCTCTCCGACACTGCCCATGAGCCACATCACAGGTGTAACCATTAGGACAGCAGTGCACTTGGTCACTGCAGCACACTGCCTAAAATATTTGACCAAATTAGATTTCAGAAACTCAACTCTGAAAGATTTTGAATGCCTACAAAACTGAAGCATACATCATCAGAACAGCAAGGATCAAGGTAGGAAAAGACAAACTTTTAAATTAAACTCAAAAAATAAACCTTGGGAAATATAAATCTTTATCATCACAAAGCCAATTTATTACATGTTGAAACGAATGTAAAGGCCGTTACCTGTGGATATGGACAGCAGCCGTAACCGCCGCTTGCAAGCTCACAGCACGTCTGTCCATCTTCACAGCGAGACTGGTCGGGACAAGGAACATCACTTGACTTCTGATTAAAACAAGTAAACATCTCCCTCATTTGTAACGGCAGTAAATGAGATGAGATGAAAAGAATCTTATATTGAATTATGACAAACAAATAAAAACCGGTGATTGTTTAAAAAAAATTAAAACACATATTAAATTGAACATAGGGGTCAAGGCATTATTATGCACTGCTGGAAATGGCCAGTTTTGACCAACCCACCCTGTAACAATTAGTAAACTTTCAAAAGCCCCATCTCAGTAATAGGTAAAATATATGCCATCAGTAATGTGCTAAACGCACATAGATATGACATCTCTAATACGCTGTGTCCGTTCTGTTCAATGGCAGAATTTAACGTTAAATGTAACCTAGTATAACAATGGCCACTAAGCCAAAGTCTCTAGCTGTAGCTCCTACCATTGGTAAATTGGTTCTAAATGTATTTTGCAACGTTAGGCTCACACCCACCCACAAAAAGTTTCATAACATTTTCAAGAACCTCATCCACCCACCCCTCTAACGTTACTTAATTATGCAACGGCCTCATAGAGACTTCATCGACAGTGAGCGCAGACTTCAACAAGTCAATCAAGCATTACTTTAATTTAAAATATCCTTAAGACAACTTTATGGTCAGACATCAACTTCAAGTCTTACAAGAAAACTTGTGGATAAATGAATACTGGTACTTATTGCTAAAAACACCATATGCAGTCATTTACTTTTCTCAAAGGAACAACTTTTAGTTTCTTTGTCCATTCAATTGATTCACCATCATTTTGGACACATCTCTGGCCAGGTACATCACAGGTGTACCCTGATGGACAGCAGTGCTCATGGTCAGAGCAACACACAGCCTGTGAACAAAATGACAAAATTGCAATGAACAACAATAAGAAAGTGTTCAATGTTCATATATGAGGCCCACACATGAACACAAGTAGTTTATGTAAGTACCGGTAATCAACATATAAAAGGTCCACACTGTATTAAAATAATCTCACAATCAATGCCTAAAAATAGCAATGTGTCAAAATGTGTTACATGAGCTTCACATTCAATTGACAAAATCCATATGATGCGCTCTCCAAGGCTGTGGCTGAACATACATCTCTCAGCTGCAATACTTAGCGAGGCTAAAGGGGTTCGATGGGAAACTGCAGCACAAAAGTATCGAGGAGATCGGTTCTCAGGTCCAGTCGGAGAGTGCAGTTGTTGGTCCCCTTCCCCCGTCCAAGACCCCTAAGTTTGGGGAAAGATCATTCGCACGGGGGAATCTCGCCCTGTGGAACTCTTCCAGACAATGTGACTGGAGCAGTCTCAGCAGGACTTTTCATTAGAAATTTGAAGACACATTTATTTAATATTGGATATGAACTGTGTTAAGCGCTCTTGTTGTAGGTCTTAGCCTTGTCTACTGTGCTATATAAATTGTCAATAAATAAATAAATAAAAGTAACTGAGTTCCTCTAACTACTGAAATCCTGTGGGATAGTTTCTGCAATTTCTGAAGGAATTTCACTGAAGTGAAAGCCCAAATGTACACGACAACACAAGAGAACTGTCACTGCTTCTCTGATGTTGTCTAATTAAGAAAGGCAAACAAACTGAATCATTGAATGCTGCATCTAGAGTCATGCCCGAGATGATTAGTGTGTCCAGATTATGACAAGAACTGCACTGAGTCAACCTCAATAAAATGCATTAAATTGATTGGAAACAAGGAATAAGTGAAAATTTATAAACAAGATCCAGATTCTACAAATACTTGTAATTTAGAAATGAGTTAAAGCATACAAAAATATTACAATCAGCAAATCACACGAGTTTATCAAAATCCAGTCAGCTGCAACTTTTATTATGAGCGGCTTACTGTTTTTTTTACTAAAAGACCATCTATGAGTGCACTTTAAGCACTATCAACTGATACCCTACTTCATAAGTATTAGCAATACCGGTATTAGTAAAAACAAAAGTAATCATTAAATATCTAAGAAATAGAGTGTTATTTTAAAAATTACTCAGTTACTTACATTTCGATATCGGCAGCAGCCATACGTTCCATTTGAAAGCTGACAACATGTTGCACCATCAGGACAACTTTCTTGCCCGTCAGGACAAATTTTGTTATCTCTTTCCTCAAAATACAGAGTTTTTGCCTCAATGGAAACACTTATCAAAAGCAGACACAAAACCAGACTGAGACGTCTCATCTACAACAAACCAATAGCCAAAGGCAATGCAACAACAGTCTCAGTTTCTATAGCACAACATTAAAGCAAGGCACAAATCACAAGCCACTGCCTGGATCACTGGCCGTTAAGCAAGTCTTGAAGCCACAAATGAAGAAAATAATTACCACTTCATTCTGTTCTAAAGCATACATAACCTCAAATATTATAATCAAATCTCAGTCATAGTCTGTTCGCAATTTATGTTTTGGTGTAATTTCTGATGCAAGTCCATGCAATTTATTCACCAAATTACACAAAATTGCAGAGTCATTCGTGAATTTATAGAATTTGAACCTTTCTTTTTAGATCAACTAAAACAATCCCAATGCCCACTTTCAAAGTCCCTTGTCACCAGCTGATTGACTATACAACAATTATTTGCACAATGGTAGTATAGCAAAATCCAATGTGCAAAACCAACAAATTATCAAGAACTCTTGCTACAACCATTAACAGAACCTTCAGGCATGATGTTATGCCTGTTCCAAAATATTTATACCCGATGTCTGTTGAGAAAATAAAACATTGTAGACTGGATGTACCTAGAACTAGAACTGAAAGTGGTAAGAGGTCGTTTTATTGAGCAAGTCCACAAAAACCTGCAACTCTGCCTCTGTTATTTAGAGCCTCCAATGAAGAGACTGCTTTAAAATCTAGACTTAAAATGCATTAAGAAAAGCGCTGGAGAAAATGCTTAACACGCCTATAGAAATTAGGTTGATTACTTCCCCTGGCCTATTTCTCGAGCATTCTCCTGACGTAAAATGGATTTGACACAGTAACAGCAATTGATGCCTTCGTATATCAAAACTGGTGCCGTGATCATCATCGCCGTCGTAGTCGCCGTCATCATCATCATCATCATCATCATCATAATTACACGATATTAGAAATAAAACGACATTATCGCAGAACATAACGATATTACTAGTAATTCTTAAGATTCTCAGTTCCATGCGACTGCTATGTCGCTTAAAGAGTAAAAGACAACGACGACCATCGTCACTCACTGTCTTTGCTGTTGTCGTCAACGTTGTTGTTGCTGTCGAGGCGTTTGATCGGATGATAACAACAGCGACTGCCTTTATATAATAGAGTACAATTTTCGGTTTAGACCGGTCCTTAGATGGACCCAGCCTAGATATGACAATCGCGCAATCATAGGCATGTGACTGAGTGGAATAACCCACAGGTGCTCTGGGACCTATTTACATTATTTTGTTTGCTCATGGCGCGGTGTAGGTTCAGGATTCCAGAGGGCTTAAATGGTAGCTTATTATGGGCTATCACGTGCCTTCGTATATAGGTATGATAATCTGTCCTAATTGTTCGTACAAGTTAATGCAAACTATATTATGAAAAAACAGTTTGGCCTTCTAGTACGCTGGTAGGTGAAAATACGCAATTAGGAATTTCTCTACAAAACCGAGCCTCTCTATTTGCATAAATAATTACTAGGTTGTGAGCCGGAATCAACTTTAAGTAGAACCGAAGATTGTTATTATTTTTCTGGATGGTATTGTTGCATTCCGGCTGTTGTGAATCAGCCAAGGGGCTGTCCATTAATTACGTCAACATTTTAGGGGGAGGGGTTTGAAAAAGTTTGACAGTTGTTGACAGGGGAGGAGGGTTAAGAGAAATTGGCGTCAACAATTTCACTTTTTACAAATAATCAAAAATAGGAAATTTCATGGAATATTATACTTATTACAATGGAAAAAAGCATGGCAAAAATGTCATCACCACCACATTTTGTCACTCGATGAGCGAAAAAGGGAAAAATGGTCATCACCGTAAAAATAATAACATTGTTAGGCTATTGGGGCCTGTCATTGATATTGGGGAGAGGGTCAACGGTTTGACATAATTATAGGGGGTAGTCTAACTGAAAGTTGACAGTTGTTGACAAGGGGAAGGGGTCAAAAATTGCCCAAAAATTGTTGACATAATTAATGGACAGCCCCCAACTTCTAAACGGCCTACAAAAAGTTTAGACCACGATTAAGACAGCCAAACGTCCCAGACCAAATACGTATATATAAACCAGTGGCGTCGAGAGGGGGTGCGGGGATGCGGACCGCACCGGGTGACACCATCTAGGGGGTGACACCAAACAAGGAGGACCTTTTTTTTGCTTGTCACGGACCAAGAATGACCTTTTTTGCTTGTCACGGTATTTGAGAAGGAAAAATAAAAAAGATCTAGAAGAGGTCCCAAGTCTAAATGGGTGACACCACGATTTTACCGCACTGGGTGACACCAACCCTAGCGACGCCACTGATATAAACCTAGGCCTACTGTCTATGCCAGAATTCACACTCAACATCTGTGCGATCTCTCAATCTACGTCATGAAATTCAGATTAATTTAATACTAAGAACACAAAACGTATCCAAATTCTCACTTGACTATCACACTTGGCTATAAGACCGATCACTTTCAGGCTAATCATTTGATCGCTCAGCAGAGGCGGTTCTAGGCCTAGGCCGGGTAGGCCATGGCCTACCCAAAACGTTGTCTGGCCTACCCAAAAAATTACGTGGCCTAGGCCTACACTGTGGCTGGCCTACCCGAAAAAATACGTGGCCTATCTATAGCTGGCCTTCCCCCAAAATGTATCCAAATTCTCACTTGACTATCACACTTGGCTGTAAGACCGATCACTTTCAGGCTAATCATTTGATCGCTCAGCAGAGGCGGTTCTAGGCCTAGGCCGGGTAGGCCATGGCCTACCCAAAACGTTGTCTGGCCTACCCAAAAAATTACGTGGCCTACACTGTGGCTGGCCTACCCGAAAAAATACGTGGCCTACCTATAGCTGGCCTTCCCCCAAAACGTATCCAAATTCTCACTTGACTATCACACTTGGCTGTAAGACCGATCACTTTCAGGCTAATCATTTGATCACTGCAGAGGCGGCCAGAGGCGGACTAAGGTCGCTCAAGGCCCTATAAGCATAGGCGTCCGCAGAAATTTTTCCAGGGGGGTGCAAAACAAGGTCTTGTGATGAAAGAGATGAAAAAAATTTCCAGAGGGGTGCAAAACAAGATTTTGTGACGAAAGAAACAAGTAATTTTACTTTTTTCATAGCTCCACAATTTTTTCAGGGAGGTGCAAATGCACCCTCTGCACCCCCTCCGGACGCCCATGCCTATAAGCTGAACTGCTATTGAGACCCTTTTGCTATCCGATGCAATTTTCCAAAATTCACATTCTTTTGGGATCCGATGCAATTTTCCAAAATTCACATTCTTTTGGGATCCGATGCAATTTTCCAAAATTCACATTCTTTTGGGATCCGATGCAATTTTCCAAAATTCACCTTCTTTTGGGATGCGATGCAATTTTCCAAAATTCACATTCTTATTAATTTTACCCTCAAGTATGCCTAAACCGATAATGCGATAAATGGTCAATCAACAAGCAACCTAAACTTAGCTCAAACTATAAATCGAAGTAGGATCCTATTCTCATAGGTCAACCCTTTTCTCAATGACAATTCTTTTACTGTACAGTATATATGTACCGTGGCACTGGTCAAATATGTTGTTATCAATCAATCAATAACTATAGCATCTCTGGTGTCGTTGTGCAGCAGGGACTGTTCAGATTCAGACGATTTTGATTTATAATATAATGCTGATATTTACTCTGTTAACTATAATAGTTAAGTTCTTGTTGATGTCATTGAGAAATAAACAAACTTGATTGATTGATTGAGATGTCTGTCCAACTTTTACAAAGATGTTATTTTTTGAGGCCCCGGACCAGCGGAGGCCCTAAGCTACAGCTTATATGTTGCTCGTATGGGTAATCCGAAACTGGACCGCTGATCCACGAACTGACACAACACTGACATGAATCTGAACAACGATTTCACCTTCACGCGACTGCCAAGTGATGCCCAATGCATTAAATGCTGGTGGAGGAGGAGAGGAGAAGAAGAAGAAGAAGAAGAAGAAGAAGAAGAATCTTTAATGACATAGAAGAAGGCCGGGGTACTTTGAAAGAAGAAGAAGAAGAAGAAGAAGATTCTTTAAATTGCTTAAGAATTCTCACTTCGAATTTCGAAAAAGCCGCTGTCGCTGGAGGGCGAATGCTCTGCCGAAAGAAGAAAGAAGAAGAATTCTCATTTAAGAAGGCGTCAACACGAAGAAGAAGAATGCATTGAATAAGAAGAAGAAGAAAGAAGAAGAAGAAGAAGAAGAAGAAGAAAGAAGAAGAAGAAGAAGAAGAAGAAGAAGAAGAAGAAGAAGAAGAAGAAGAAGAAGAAGAAGAAGAAGAAGAAGAAGAAGAAGAGGAGGAGGAGTGACATCTTTATATGTGAAGTTCCGTTTG